>PVLA01009451.1:0-74964 GCA_004027455.1 Hydrochoerus hydrochaeris | reverse complement strand
GCATGCGTGGGGCTCACTGAACACGCAGGAACAGAGAGCCCCGAGTTGAGCCGGAGCAGGGCTTTTAAGCTATAGAACAAAGGGAGGAGGGGTCTTTGCAAGCGTGGTCACAGAAGCAGATGGCATTGGTTAGTTTAAGTGGCTTTTTACATTTATTGGAGGAGACGACCATAGGGAGGTCTAGAGTTGGGCGGCGGAGGGCGCTTCCTAATATGAGCAGCAGATGTGTAGGAAAGGTACATTCTGTAAATTCCTTGGTCAGGAGAGGGGGCTGTTTTTATCTCACAACCCGGATTTCTAGTCAGCTCTATCCTTGTCCTTATCTAACTTAGGCAGCTTTAAACTATAACAGCTCAATTCCTGGAATATTGGGAGATGAGCAGCATAGACCATGTACTTTTAACTAGAGAAAATTCCTCTTACAACACCTGATCAAAAAATAAGGTGAATGTTTACTTTAAAAAAAAAACTTAGTAAAAGACACATTGTTATTAATTCTTCTGAAATACTCTTCTCTCACTTTGAACAAATGTATCCCATCATTCTTTCTATTTTCTGAACCAGTTTTGGAAATCTTGCATGACTGCCTCAGTGTCCTGAATTGATTAGAAACATTTTGCCCTTCCTGGTCATTTTGACCTTGGGAAAGCATCAGAAGTTGCATGGTACTGCATGGGTGAATGAGGGGCATGAGGACGCACTGTCATCATGTGCCTGCCTTCCCGTTAGGTGGTATGCAACGCTGACAGTCACCGTATTTTTGGTCACACTTCATGAAGGAGGACTTCCAGCACTGCTTGGCAAACTCACAAGTATGATGGGATAAATGGTGTTCTGACTAAGAGGGAGTATTTTGAGAGGGATTCAAGTATGTCTTTTAATAAACTGTTAAAATTGTAAACATTCACCATGTATTAAGAAAATTCTTGGTGAAGCAAGAAAATTGGCAAGAGCATAAAATCCTTCTTACCTCTGTTTGTCCCTTACCTGGTAAAACAAAAACAAGAAAATCAGCCCAGGTGCAGATACCATGGTTAAATTTTGGAGATTGAGTTGAGAGGGCCTGGGTGGATAGAAAGTAAGCAGGCTTCTCACATTACAGGGAAAAGCAGTAGCCTTCTGCATACACCAAGTATTTACATCGGTTCTGTAACGATTTACCATTGAATAATAACGATAACACTACAGGGGAAAAAGTTCATAGTAATGCAAGTAAGGTCAGTATCTTGGACTATGTAGCAATGTTTAAATTAGCTCAAAGATCACTAGAGTGTACTTAGTTATCTTTTTTTATCTGATCTTAAAAAGTGACCAATATAAACTGAGCTAAATAAACATTGTATAAGTAGAAATTATGTAAGGTAATTGAAATATGAATCACACTGTGAAATTTTTAAAAATATAAACAATGAACAGAATTCCAGTGTGAATTTACCACAGCCATCCATATCATCTATAGTAAGTTAGTCTCTGAGTAGCGAAGAGCCAGTTTTCCCACTGAAGATAAGATACAAAGTTTTATTTTTTGTGTGTGAAGACTTCATAAAGAGACTATTTTGACTCTGATGGCACAATCAGCAAGAATTTGACTCTTTGCCAACTCTTGGACATTTTCTTTATTAGTTGAAGGCATTTTATAAGCTATAAGGAACATATTCAAATGCTTTAACGGAACAAACAGATATATTTAAGGAGCCAAAGATAGGACTGAGAATTCTTTTACTATAATCTCAGACTGAAACATTCTTCCTTCTAGTTTTTAAATACTATATACTAATTGATTTAAGTAGACAAGAGGCAGTGAAATCACTACACAGTATAAGCAGTGAGTTCTTGCAAGCTCTGTCTTTCAGGAAATGCTGTAGGCTAACAATTTTATACACTTGCCCACCATACTTTTCCAACCTCCTATTTCAGTTAGAAAGAGTTTTATGGATGATTACACACAACCTCGGTGCTTCCATAAGACCAGACTGTCTAGACAGAGAAGCAAATCTTCCTAGGTGTTCAGTGACTGAATCAAAAATGTGTAGGCAGCCCACGCTGTCGACCCTTCCTGAAAAGAAAAGAGATGGAGAGAGGAGAGGAGAAAACTGGGTGGGGAAGGAAGGAAGGAGATGGAAGAAAGGAGGAAGAGAGGGAAAGAGGCTTACAGCATCGAAAAGAATGAAATGCCTGGAATAATAAATTTAATGAGGAAATAAAAAACTTGCACTCTGCAAATTGTAAGACATCACTGAAGGAGATTTAACATAGAAGTAATGAAAAAGTTTCAAATATTCTTAGGTTAGAAGACTTAATACTGTTAGCATGACAACCTGTGGGTTCAGTGCAATCTCCATTAATATCCCAGTGATAATGTTTTCAGAAACAGAAAAATCCATCCTAAAGAGCATATGGAAAAGCTGTGGATCCTGAACAGCTGGAGCCATCTTGAAAAATTTGGAGGACTCATGCTTTCTAATTTCAAAATGCACTACAAAGTCACAGTAACCAAAACAGCATAGTGCTGAGCTGGGCATGGTGGCACACTCCTGTAATTCCAAAACTCAGGAGGCTGAGGCAGGAGAATAATCATGAGTTCAAGGCTAGCCTGGGCTACATAGCAAGATGCTGCTTAAAAACAAAATAACCAGTTTAGTACTGTAATAAGGACATGCTACAGACCAACAAAATAGATGAGAGTCCCAAATAATCATTAAGACTTATTTATGTGGTTAAACAATTTCAACAAGGGTACCAGTGCTATTCAATGCAGAAAGGACAGTTTTTTTTCAATAAATTTTGCCAAGAAAACTGGATATTCACGTGCATTACATAATATACAAAATAATCTAAAATGGATGAAAGGCCTTTTGTTGTGGGAAAAAATGAGGACCAAATCAGACAGAAGACATGCAGGCATTGAGGAGCTGAAAGACAACTCTTTATTATGGGGAAACTGAGTCCCAAATCACCAGCTCTGCCATGAGGTTAAACAGACAAATATGTTTTAGATAGAAGGTACAAAGGCTGACAGCAGGTTATTTTATAATTGGCTGGGTCATATGTTGTCAGGCAGACTTGTTTTGGGCTGAAGGAAGTTTCTTATCCTACAGCAGAAAGGTCAGGGACTTGGGTGAGCAAGTAGAATCAATCATCGTCTTTAGCTGAGCCAGTCTGTCCTTGAAGCAATCCAGCATAACAAGATGTACTTTCCGGCTGAGTTACCTCTGTCTTACAAGTTGCAGCTGGTGTGGGGGACAACGCTCGAGGAGTCTAAATGGGCTGCGCCTGCCTTTTCTGCTCTTGATATACTGTTAGGTTATAAGTTTTTAAATTCCTTTATATTTTCAGTAAAAGCTAAAACTTAAAAACTTTTATAAGACAACTGTGGAGCAGGTTCATCAAGCACTGGTCATTTCAGTGGGTCTGGGGAGACAGAACATTCACACAAAAGCTGACCTTAGTACACACAGGCAGCAAGGGAAAGCAAAAGCCTAGGATGGATGGAGAGCACATCCAGCGCCCAGGAAAGCTCACCAGGGTGGGTGGACACTGGTCTCCATGTGCCCAGGAGGAGGAATGACGCTACCAATAAGATTGAATATTTACGTACAGTGAAAGGTTAAGCTTCATTGTTAACTGATTGGGATGCTAGTAAAGCCCATTTGTGTGTGTGTGTCAAGTGGGTCATGGAGGTGTGACCTTTGGTACTGTATGTGGTCCCTGACTCCTTCCTCCCCGCTCTGCTTATCAGCTGTCAAGAGCTGAGCAGCTTTTGCTCTGCCATGTCCTTCTGCCATGACGTTCCTGCCTTGGAGCCAGACTACCATAAACCGAATCCTCTGAAAAATAAAACCCTCTCCTCCTTTAAATTTTTGTTTTTGGTTACTTTGTAACAACAATGGAAAAACTCTAATTATATATATATATATGACAGAATATGTAAAAATATTAATGAAACAATATAAAATAGTACCATCAACTATCTTTGACAAAGGGGCAAAACCAATTTAGTGGAGAAAAGATAGCCTTTGAAACAACTCGTGAGGAAGCAAATGCCTACATTAAAAAAAGGTATCTACAGAAAAATCTTACACATGCAACAAAAACTAACACAAAGTGGATCAGAGACCTAAGTGTGAAATGTAACACTGTAAACTTCCTAGAAGATAGCATAAGAGGAAATTTAGGTGACCTTGAGTTTGGTGATGACTTTTTAGAGACAAAACTAAAAGCATAATTCATGAAAAAAAAAATGTGTAAGTAGGACTTCATTAAAACTAAAAGCAGTTGCTCTGTGGGTAACACTTTAATAGAATGAAAAGGCAAGTCAAAGATTTTAAATAAATGTTTATAAAAATATATATGAGGGGCCGGTGATTTAGCTCAGTGACTGAAATGCCTGCCTGGCAAGTGCAAGGTCATGAGTTTGATCCCCAGTACCCCCCCCCCAAAAAAACTACTAGTGACTATCCATAAACAAACAAAAATATATATATATGATAAAGGACTATTCATCCAAAATATAAAAAAAACTACTAAAACTGAAAAATATGAAAACAATCCCATTTGTAAAAGGGAAAACCTGCTAATAGCATTAAGATGTTGGCAATATGAATATACTTTGTCTTAGTCAGGCGTGGTGGCTCACACCTGTAATCCTAGCACTTGGGAGGCTGAGGCTGGAGGATCTTTGCGAGTTTGAGACCAGCCTGGGCTGCAAAGTAAGCTCAAGACCAGCCTGAACTGCAGAGAGACCTGTCTCAAAAAGACAAAAAAAAAAAAATATATTGTGTCTTAAAGTTGGGCAAACTGAGCAAAGTAAGGAAACTTTAAATACTCAGAGTTAATAACTGGCCGTCAGTATTTTGAATCCAGTGCCTAATGTTAACTTGACCCACTGTTTATTTAATGACCATACTCCCCGAGATAAAACCAGAAATTGGGTGAGTCTGTTGAATTAGCACTTGGTGATTCTCAGTGATGCCGATCCTTTTAGAACTTTCAATAATAACAAACAAAAACATAATAATAACAAACAGCTGGCTGCAACATGCATGGCACAGGTTCCCTAGACTATGAAACCCAGATTATTGACATTTATAATTCTGAAACGTCAAAGACTGAGACATAGAAATTTTCCATAATTTTTCAGAAATATTCTCTTTTCTGGTTCAACCGATCAACAGTGATCTATCTGCTAAGAGCACACATTGGCCCATACAGTATAATTCATAGTGTTGATGCTTGACCTTTGAAATGTACTGTACCCATCAGGTGTCACCTAGAAAAACAGATCCACCAGGAAATAGACGCATACATATTCATATACAGTCTTACAAGTAACTAGTTTACATAATTGTGAAAGCTGAATCACAATGTATGACAAGTTGTTGTTGCATACTGTGCTGGAGTCTGCGGCCCAGCAGGGACGCCAACAGGAAGGGAAGATGGTAACAACACAGAAGAGACCCAAAACAGGGTGTGAGCCCCAAGCAGACACTGGGACTCCATAAACATAGAATTTATCTCAGTTCTGTTTTCTTGGATCTTGGGAACAGAAATATCCTGCAGAAGCCAAGGCCTCTATCAGTGAGCTAGGCACACAAATCTGGCCTGAGAGACAGAGGAACCAGACAGGGGCAGAGGGCAGGGAGAGCGGGGCGTAAGTACCTCATGCCCACAAGAGAAATCAGCAGGTCAGCAGCTTGTACAGATTCTCGTGGATTCGGCCTACTTCTTGCTAGATCTATTTCTTAAGTGCTTAGATTTTTCTATTGTTTTTTTTTCTTCTATTTTTAGTTTATTTTTAATTAAAATTCCTAAGTGGTAATTGTTGAAATATAGGAAAACTATTGATTAATGGGAAGTGAATTTCCTAATGAGTTTTCTGAAATCTTTATTTCTAATAACTTTTTGGTTTTCTGCATTTTCTAGGTGGGTGGTCTTATTGTATTCAGTGATACTATTGTCTGTTTTCCCATATTTGCATCTCTTATTTTTGATTGTCTTATTGCACTGCTTAGGCTGACGTTAGTACTAGCTGGTTCCTCATGTTTCCACAGTTATCATGAATTTGGCTCTGCTGCTACTTCCTGCCCTGACACATAAGGCATGAGCCGCCCTTTGGTTGAGAGCTTATTTTATTGAGAAAATAGTTTTCAGGGACTCATCACAGTAAAAGAGGCTGCTAATATCAGCTCAAAACATTGAGGAGGCAGAAAAGCCTGATTGTCCCAATTCCTTCAAATAGAATTGTAAAATTATTCACCTGACATTTTCTCCAAGAATCCTTCATTGGTATTTAATTCTGGAATTTTGTTGGAAGCTTCTATGGGCACTTGTGGCAGGGACTGTGGTTTGTCCTTCTCTACTTTTCTGTTTCAGTTTTTTGTCAGATAGGAATGCTGGCATGCTAAAGGTAGTTTCTATCATTTCAGTAGGAATCAGAGCAGAAAGAAAACTTACACAGTACAGTCTCTTTTTCTGTCTGTCTGCCTTTTGTGTGTGTGTGTGTGTGTGTGTGTGTGGTACCTGGGATGGAATATAAGGCCTTCATAATGAACTACATTCCTAGTTCTTCTTGTCTTTCACCTTGAGGCAGGGTTTGCTCAGTTTCCCAAGCTGGGCTCCTTGCCATCTTCTTGCCTTAGCCTCCCACAGCGCTGAGATTACAGGTGTGTACTACCAGATTAGTATGCATTTTTATCTAATCTCTCTCACCTCTGAAATTTTAGCCTTTCTTCTTCATTCTGTTTTTTGAATACAACACATATTTATTGGTTTTTTTTTTCTTATACTAGATTATAAAATGAAGCAAAAGCTTCCAGCCCTCTTTCACCTCTCTTCTAGCTGCTTACCAAAACAAATAGATTTTCCTGTAAAATAGTTTGGATTCCAGGATACAGATAAAGCCATATTTATCAGCTGGCACCTTAGTCACTTTCTTTTCACTGGAAGAAAATATCTGACACAAGTTAAAGGAAGAGAAGTTTATTTTGGTTTATGATTTTAGTCCATGATTGGCTCTAAGGTAGAAAAAGCATGGCAGAGGGGCATAGCAGAAGAAGCATTCAACTGATGGCAGAGAGAGAAGAGAGCTGTTATGGTTTGTGTTTGGATGGCCCCCCAAGCCTCATGCAATCATGGATGGAGCTGAATCCAGTGTTTGTGATTGGTTCATTGTCTAGCACTGGGATTGGTGGTGTGAGTGCTACACCTGCCCAAGTGTGGGACCAACATACAGTGTAAGGGCTGGAAGAAGATGTGTCTTTCCTCTTTTGCTCTGTTTGCACTTGCTGTTTGTGGTGGCCATGAATGGCTGCCCCACCATGCCATCTTGCCTTGGAGCCAGCTGGGTATTGACTGAAACCCCCAAAACTGTAAGAAATAAACCTTCCCTTGCTTCACTTTGGGCATCAGGTATTTTGTCTCAACAATGAGAGAAAAGTAAGACAGGAGAAGTCAGGGACAAGAATACAACCTTCCATGTCATACATTCATTGATCTATCTCTAAGCAGATCCTGTCTCCTAATAGCAAGCCAGCTACAGTATCTTCATGATCCAGTCACCTTCCAAGCACATGAGATAATTGGAGGACAGTTTAGACTTAAACCATAACAGTGGGTAAAGTTATTATATATTCAAGTGTTCCTTTCATAGAGCCTCTAAACATCAAGAAAAAATGATCAACAAACTAATAGGAAAATGGGCAAAGGACATGATCAGGTTAGAGAAAAAAGAATTCACATATAAAAATAGTGCTCAACTTCACTCTTAATAAGAGACATGCAAATTAAAAGCACCCTGAATTGGCACTTCTTACCTATAAGCTCAGCAAAATCCAAAAGTTTCCCAATATCTTCTGCTGGCAAGATTGTGATGATACAGTGATCGTTATACACTGTCATTGGAAGTACTCTTAGAAGGTAATTTGGCAATAATCTATCAAAATTACACATTTAGTTTGATGCAGAAAGTCCTCTTATAAAAATTACATCCCTGAAGATATATACATCTGCCCATAGGGGAAATACCTGTGAAACTGGGCAGAAAGTCATTCACTGTAGCACTATCTATTGGGTTAGATGAGTTGGTTAGATTTACCTAGTTCTTGCTTCATCAAAGAGATCCTCTTAAATCCTTCCAATATGATACAAACTATGAACAGTGGAAAAAATCGAAAAGGTGGGTGGTATAACAGCACTGAGAATAAAGTGTTTGAGGCTGTGTCATTCATTCATTTATGCAGCAAATATTCATTGGCACATGCTGTATGGCAGGCTGTTATAGGGTCTGACATGCACTACAAACCAGCCACTAAGGACAAACTTCTTGTCATCATGAGTCATTATGACTCAGAAAAATCAATGAACAAATACATATACAATATCAGCACTGTTTATAATAGCAAAAACTTGGAGCTAGCCCAGGTGTGTAAAGGGTACTGGTTACAAAAACCATGGTGTAACCACACACCTGAATATCATGTGGCAATGAAATAAAATAGGAAAGCTTTCGTTATACAGATAGGTAAGTCTATATCTAGGGTGTGTTAAATGAAAAAAGCAAGGTAATGTACTATGCTGTTGTTTTAGAAATAGAGGAAATAAAGATACATTCGTATTCCTTTGCTTATGCTTAGAGAAATATTAGGAAGCTACACAAAAAAATGTATGTTGAGTATACATTCCTTTGTAATTAAGAAAAGCAAATGAAAAATAAGGCAGCCATCAACCTGCCAAAAATTAGAAAGTCTAGCACTATCAAGAGTTCTTACAGATGTAGAATAACATGCCTTGCTAGAATGAATATTAATTTATATAAACATTTTGGAGAACAGCTTTATATTAATTAGTAAAATAGAAGATAAACAAGGGCCATGATTCATCAATTCCATTACTACTTTTAGATCCTACAGAAAACTGGGCACATAAATGCCATGGTACATATCCAAGAACATCCATTGCAGGTGGAAGTAACCCAAAAGGCTGTCTATAGAGCAGGAATAGTTTAGACTTTCCTTTTTCCCACAGAATGGTCTTGGCATTTGTGTGTGAAGTCATTTGACCCCATAAGCTGTGGTTCATTTCTGGGCTCCCAATTCTGTCCATTGGTCTGTATGTCTGTCTTTATGCCATTGAAATAAGATTCTGTCATCTGTGAACAAAGGTAATTTTACTTTTTTCCTTCCCAATTTGGATGCCTTTTATTCTTTTTCTTGCCTAATTGCCAAAATAGTGTTGGAAATTTGAGACAGGCAATTAGATTTGTAGAAAACCCTTCTGAGTCTACAAACTGTCAGACTTAATAAACAAATCTACAAATTCACACACAAAATCATCTCTATCCTTTAGCAATGAATGATCCACAAAAGAGATAAAACATCAAGACTTAGCTGAAAACTACAGCAGAAAGATGGAAACAATGTATATTTCTATCAACTGATAAATACATGAACAAAAAGAAGTTTATCATACAATGAAATACCATTTAGCTGTAAATAAGGAAACAAGTTCCCATATATGCTACTACATGGATGACTCTCAAAAATTTTTCCAACATGAAATACACAAAATAAGTCCACAGACATAGACATAGTGGTTTCCAGGAGCTGAGGGGAAAGGGCTTTGAGGGGTTTGAAAGGGTAATGCCAGTTTAACGTGTCTGGGACTTGTTTGGGGTGATGACAACGTTTTGTAACCACATGAGTGGTTGTGCAATTGTATAAAATGATGCTGAACTGCATAGATGAAAATAGTTTTAAGTCATATAAATTTTACCTTAATTTTCCTCTGAATGTGTTATTCTGTAGTCTCCTGTGCTACATGATGGTTGTAATATTTTATTTTACATCTTTGAGGATATATAATTTGCTCTTGTAAATGAGCTGTTTTTTCTCACTGCTTTTTCATATAATTAGCTTTTTAGAAATCACTGATAATCCTGAATTGCTTGTTCAGCTTCTAGAGAGGAAAACAAATAAGCTAAAGGATGTGGTGGCCACCTGGGCGTGACACTTTAGATCTAGAGTGCTGCCCAAAGCCCCATGTGTTAAACGCTTAGTCTCCAACTGGTAGCTCTACTAGGAGATGGTGGAACTTTCATGAAATATGGCCTCGTGGTAAGTCTTCAGTCTTAAAGGGTGTGCCTTTGAAGGAGATAGTGGGACCCTAGTCCTTCCTTGTCTTTTCTTTGTTCCCAAAATACAAGACGAGCAGCTTTGCTCCACTCCACACTACCATGATGCACTCACTGCCTCGCCACAGGCCCAAAAGCAATGGAGCCAAACAACCATGGATTTAAACCATGGAAACTGTGAGTCATTATAAACCTTTCTCTGTATGTGTAAATTATCTCAGATATTTGTTACAGTAATAGCTAACACAGTGGGGCTTTGATATGCAAACTCCACTCTAGATGCCTGCTGAGCTTTGTGTGGTTACTCAGTTTCAGAACATGTTTAGGATTTCCCTTTTGATTTTGTCAGATTCTGTAGAAAAGGCTCTAAAAATCTCTTATCTAGAGGAAAACCCACAGCTTTCAGTATTATGGGAGCTGAGTAGCCAGGGAACACGGATTTATTTTCCAATAATGCAAAAGTTGACAAAAAAGCTTGTCACAAGACAAAGAAAAGTAAGTGATCTTTTTAAATTGACATTATAGTCTCAAATACTGTCAGACTACATTTTAAATTTTATTTGTTTGCTTGTTTACTTATTAGTACCAGGAATTGAGCTCATGACCTTGCGCTTGCCAGACAGGCACTTATGCCGCTGAACTATAGCTGCAGTCCAACATCTTAAATTTTAAAATGTTTATTTCAATAAAAGTTTATATGACATAAGACTTAATTGGCACTTAATGCACCCTCCTCACCAAGACAAAGTACATTGACAGAGAAACACAAATAAGTAATAATGTTTTATGTGGCAATGAATCAATAAGCCTGAAAGAGGAAAAATATTCAATAAAAGAAAGAGTAAAGAACACTTACAGTAGTGAATATCAAATATATATATATATGTAGAAAGCATGATAAAGGTAACAAAGAAAAGTATGCTTAACACTATAGCCCCTCGGGGCCGAGAGGGCAGCCCAGTGCCATGGAAAGCACACACTCTGCATGCACAAGGACCGGGATGTGACGCTCCCCCCATCTCTGCCACAGCTCTTTTCTTTATCTCTAGGACAGTGGGCCATTTCTCAGAATACCTAAGGAAACATCACTGATATCCTTTCCTCCTTCAGTGAACCATAAAATCACCGTTCAAGTAACAAGACCCCCATGTCCTGCCCAATATGTAGCATAAAATTATCACCTCTAATTTGTAGACTGGTGATGTTTTTTCTAGTTTACTGATGGCTGCTGAAAACTCTCACTAAAATTCCTGCCACGAGGCTAGCGATAGCAAGAGCTAATGCTGTTCCGCGATAGAAGATCAACTGCCTCACTGTCAAGATCTCCCCAACTGTGGGAACCACATACTGGTTTTCTTCCAGTAAGATCAGCTGGGCAGTCTGACTCCGTGGTCTGATAACGTCAGGTAAAATCACACCATCGGGTACTTCTCTTTCCAGGTTTGGTAGATCTGTTTGGAGAAACCAGTGAGGCACTTACCAGGACTGAGTCAAATAAAAAGATATTACTGAAATTTACTCGAGAATATATTATAAAAATGACCATAAAGCTCTGGCCACATTATGTTAAAGAGTGGCCTCCAGTACCTGGTGGGGTTGGGGTGGGGTCTTTATTTCCTTTTAGCCCAGCTCGAACCTGTGCCTAAAAACAAGGTCACATGAAGAAATGAAGCGTAAATCAAGCCAAAATAATAATTATTCTTTAAATGTCAACTGATAGCTACTGCTAAAACTACTCTTGGAGGGTTAAAACATTGAGCACAGCACCACCTTTCACATTTCTAAAAATGCCATACCACAAGAACAAGGCACCGAAAACCCATCTGTCTTCCCTCTCGGATGCTCGGGCTCACAAAAACAATACAAAAACTCCCTGTGGGTATAGCAGCAGATTTACCATATTATTTGTACCTTTGCCCTTCAGTGTTCCTAAACAGATAAGTGGAATAAAATCTAAACCTAAATGGTATTGCCGTCTACAGTTACTTTATGATCAAACTTAATGTCCTGTACACTCTCTTCTCTCAATGAAGCAAGCTGAACTTAAGAAAGATAGAATACAGGACTACTAGACAAATCCAAATGGATTTGAAACCTGAAAGGTGCTCAAAGCTTGGATAGAAGAGCTGATAGCCCTACACTTATCTGTGTGTCCCCTTGAAGAGGACCTGGGCTGGGGATTTAGCTCAGTGGCATAAGCACCTGCCTGGCAAGCACAAGGTCCTAAGTTTGATCCCTCATACAAAAAAAAGTCCCTCACCTAAGGCCACCATCCATCCAGCTCATCTTACCTCACCATAAATGACAATCTACAGAAGCTTACGATGGTCAGGATCCTGACTCTACCCATGTATTCCCCCTCCAAAGTACTTCGCACCGACCACAGACACTTAATATATTGCATTTTAGTAAAGAATGGACAAAGATATTTTAAAAAGTAAACCTAGGGCTGGGGATTTAGCTCGGCAGCACAGCACTTGCCTGGTAAGCACAAGGTACTGAGTTCAATTCCCTAGTACCAAAAAATAAATAAATAAATAAATAAATAAATAAATACCTAAAAATGGTAGTCACTATAAACAAGAAATGATTTTTCTAAAATTACTGTATCAAACAAGAAAATATGCTTAAGTGAACTTTTTTTTATAAAAAAGGTTGGCTCTCTGGTTAATAGATATTAAATCATTTCTGAATAACAGAAAAATGTGCCAAAATGAGACTTTGGTACATCCCTGCCTGGTACGTCAGATGCATCGCATGGCAACAGGGACTCTTGGTGCCAGGGGGACTGTACCATTTTGACCTTAGAAGATTCCTTACGGTGGCATGAGGTCAAGTACAGCACATTTTAAAATCAGCACGTGCACTGTTACCTGCTCTGCAGCTCCCCTCCAGTTTGTTCTCAGGATGCACACCAAATAGAAAAGGGCTTGGAAGAAGACACAAACCGTCAATCCAGACCAGAGACCTGCGGGTATAACAAGAGTATCAGAGTTTAGATTTTCTTCAGCTCTGCCCTTCTGTGTCACTAAAAGTATTCCCTAACAATCCATAACCTGCGGAGCAAACTTCAGTTAAATTAACTATCCTTCCTAAACTTTTAGATCAGCATGGATCGGGGATTAGACACAAATCCATCACTGAGCACCTCCTATGTACATAATAGCAAGCAACTCGTTACTGGATAAAGAAGACAGGGCCTTAGGGTCTAAAATGTGAGCAGGTCTTTGCTTTAAAAAAAAAAAATAAAGATGAAATGTAAAACCCCGGAAGCTCATTAAGAACAGGGCTATTGCTTTGGCTAAAGGGTATTTCTCCAGTGTCTAGCAGAATGCCTCGGAGAGAGGCAGTGCAATGATTTGGCAGTTCTGTTCCCAAACAGAGAATGATGGATTCCAGCTTGAGATCCGTCAGACACTCAATGATCCCAGCCTGTACCCATCATTAAAAAGAGAGAGGATATTGGAGATAATTACTCATGAAGCCACCAAATGACAGCATTTCCAAGAAGACAAGAAATTGAGCCTCTGCTTTTGTTTCAGCTGATAAAACTCATCTATCAGCTGAAATTTGAATTTCATAAAGCAATGAGGAAACAATAAAAATTTTAAAGTGGTAAAAATGTACTGGTTAGACACAGAACAAAAAAACTTTCTCAATATATATTATAGCATTCATTCAGTTCTCCAATTAGATTTTTTTTTTTCCAACACTGGGTATTGAACTGAGGGCCTCATGGCAGGGTAGATGAGTACTCTACCAGTGAGCTTCAGAATACCAGGTCATGAGCATTTCATGGAAGAATTTCACCATAAGAACATGCTTACACTATTTTAAGTTGTCCCAAGGCATACAAGAAAGAAAGATTGCAAACTGACTTTGTGAAGTGAGTTGTTGTGTTTTATGTCTAGGTGTCTCCCCAAGAGCCTCATGGGCGGAGCTTTGGGAGGTGAGTCAATCAGGACATCCCTTGGGCTAAAGGTGATGTTAGGTGATAGCTGTACTAGGAGAGGTGGGTCACTGGCACATGGCATGACAGGGCACATCTCCCTCCCACAAATCCTCCATTTGCTCTCTGCTTCCTGACTGCCATGAATGGCATTCTTCCATGGCAGGCCTTTTGCCTATGCCACTCTGGCCCTGAAGCCAAATGACTGTGGACTGAAACCTCTTTTTAAAATGTGGGTCAAAATATATCTCTCTTCTTGTGAGTTGTTAGTGTTGAGTATTTTGTCCCAGGGACAAGTAAAGTGACTAACACATAAATATAGCAAAACTTAACAAAAATACACAAAAAAATAAAACTGTAGATTAAACTGAGCCCGTGTCTGTAATTCCAGCACTCTGGGAGGTTGAGGCAGGAGGATCACATGTTCAAGCCCCATGGGGCAATGTAGTGAGACCCTCCCTCAAAACAAGAAATGGGCTGAGGGTGTAGCTCAGTGTGAAGACCCTGGATTCAGCCCTCAGTACCACAAAAACAGACATGTACAAAGCTCTGCAGATCAGCCCTACTTATAAAATTCTTAAATAATAAAATATTAACAAAAGGAATCTAGCTGCTCAATGAAGGAACAACATATAGTTGAGTACAAGGAAACCAATTAATGTCATTTATCTTTATGTTAAATCTAAGGGCAAAGGTGATGGGACCATTTATAAGGGCACCAAAACAACACTTGACAAAATTCACAAGCATTTTTGTTGGAAGCAATAGAACAGATTCCCCAGATACTTCTTCAACATGATTAAAAAAAAAAAACAACTAAAACAGATACATATACATTTCAGCCCCAAATCCAACCATTACTCAGTGCAGAAACACTGGGAGTGTTGGCACTGGAGTCGTGATAAGAAGTTCCACTATCACCACAACTCATTGCACTGCTGGAGGCATTGTACAAGAAAAGGGAATCTGTGGTATGAAAGTTGGAAAGAAAGGGGCCTCTGGCCTGAGCTGGGAGGAGAATGAGCAGCCCCAGAGCTCTGCCCATGGAGGGACTCAAGGAGCAGCACAGAAAGGCAATTTGCCAGCCCTATCGGTAAGCACCCCTGCCATGAGGCAGGAAAAGAATCACTCAGCAGCTTCCAGGAGCCCACTGGTGAGCAGGCTAAGAATTAACCCACCACCACCACCACCCCTCGCTAGCAAGTGAGCCAGAGATCTAGACTTCTCTTGAGAGGCTGACCATATGCAATGTAGTAAATCGGGGGGATTTCCTTCTATCATCTCTTTGAAGGCAAATATTGTTATCACTGTTTTGCTTTGTTCTGATTAATGATATTGCTCTATTCAATGTTCTGTTTTGATAAGTTCTAGAATATCCTGTATTTCCTTTGATGTGGCTTTACCTTATTGAAAGAACAACTGTTGTGAAGATAACGGGTTACACTATTGTACCTATTAGTGTTATGCCAGTAACCTGTTGAGGGTTTCTGTACCAATTTCACTGCACTCTCTCAGTTGGCTTTGTTCCATCTTGTTCTGTTGTATTTTGCTAATGATAAAAAATTAAAATAAAAAGTAAATAACAACAAAACAGATCAGTAAGGTATTGTGCAAGCTGAAACACGATATAACTAAACAGATAATGGACTTGAAAAGCAAAAGGGGGAAAAGCAAGCAGTCTAAAGGATATAACCGCATGTATGTTTAAGTGTGTAGGATTGATGATCATGTTGCTGGGTTTTTGTTGGATCATTGAATGGAACTGTTCGCAGCCTCACTGAATGTCCACCTTGCATGTTTTAATTTTGTAACTTGAACAACTATATCTAGAAGACAATATGTAATTTATCAACTAGTGATTTCTTACTGTTTATTTTTTCTTTTCCTTTGAAATTCTGTATTGTTTTTTCCCTTTTTTTCTGTTTTGCTTTTTTTTCTGTTTAAATAAAATTTTTTAAAAAAGAAAGTTGGAAAGAAGAATATAAAATTGAGATTTGCAAATGATGTGATCATGTACCTGCAAAACTCAAGTAATTACTCAAAACTACTATAAATAATAAGAGGAATTCAGAATTGTAAGACCTACAATTATTAATAGTCTTCATATACATAAACAATTCTTACTTTTCATAATGAAAGTGGTATTTTAGTCCTTTTTCTCTTGCTATAAGAAAATACCAGAGGCTGTGTGAAGGACAAAAAGGTTTACTTTGTTTCCTAGTTCTGGAGGCTCGGAAGGCAGCAATATCTGTTTAGCTTTTGCTTGAATGTTTAAATCCAGAAAGCCAAAAATACTTAAAAACACTATTCCCATGATTTAAAAGGCTATAGGAGGGGTGGAGAAGTCAAATTCTGAGGAAAAACCAGGCATGGTGGTGCACACCTGTAATCCCAGCACTCGGGAGGCTGAGGCAGGAAGATCGTCACAAATTTGACACCAGCCTGGGCTACAATGTGAGCTCAAGGCCAGCCTGAATTGCATAGCCAGACCCTGTCTCAAGAAGACAAAAGCAAAACAAAACAAAAGGATTCTGAGGAAGTATTGATCATATAATGAAGCAGTGACAACCATTTCATTTGTCTGTGTGACATAAACATTCACTATCAAATCTCCCATTTTCTGTGCTATGATCCTGTGTGGTTTTAGGTACACAGAAATACATTCTGCATGCACTGATACACCGTACAGAACACAAATTTGTTAGGAAAATTGGTGACTGAACAGAAACACTGCTTGTTCACTCTTTATTTTTTATTTATTTTGAATCAGGAATCAAACCCATGAACTTGGAACTGCCGTGCAGGCGCTATGCCGCTGACCTATATCCCCAGCCCAGTAACTCTCTCCTTATCCATCTCTGTACATAGTTATTTTTAAGACAATAACTTTGCTAGTGTCTTCAGGTAAATGCAGCATTAAGTCATTGAAAGTTCCTGGAATTTCATCAGCTGCAGAGACTGTCAATGCAGATAAATGATGAATTTTTAAATTAAAAAATAATAATAATAAATAATTTTTTCTCATTGTTATATTACACAGCCAAATTATTCCAGAATCTGGTCTTCTGACCCCTCTTAAGTAGCCTTTTTTCCCGATGGGATTATTGCCCAAATTGATAAAACATGGCTAAACAGAAGCAAGTTTTTCCACAATGTTCATGTGGTGCTAGAACATAAAAGCTGGGTTGGAGGAACAACTGCTTCATGAAAATGCAGATGGCCTCCAGGTGCCAGCTGGACTGGCAGGTGGGTGTCTGCTCAGCTCCTTAGTCTTTGGCAAGACGGCACTGATTATTTTTCTTTTTCTTGCTTCATGTTTAGAGCGCACAGTGATGACAGTCATCTTGGAGACATAGCGCATGTACAGAATACAAGCCGGGTCCTTTTTCCTTCCCTTTGCCTTCCTTCTTCCCGCTCCCAGGACCACAGGTAGGAGCGTGCGAACACAGGGGCAGAAGCACTACTGCCTTCCTGGGTCCCCGGTGAAGCCAACATTCCAGGAGCAGAGAGGTCAAGCGAGGAAAGTAAACGGAGAGCGGAAAGCACGAGCTTCCACGATTCCCTGAATGAATGAAGGAATCATGAAATGCAAACAAGAGGGGCAGCACACAGCACTAGTCAGTGCGGTTCTGGCCTCAAACGGCCTGGGTTCTGATACTGCCTCACCCCTTCCCACCTGAGGGACTTGGAACAATTTCTTTAACCTTCTGAGGTTTTAAATTTTTCACACATTAAAAACAAGCTAACGAGATAAATTTAACCAAAGAAGAAGAAGTTGAATGTGGAAAATTGAAAAATAGTACTGTAAGAAATTAAAACATGCATAAATGGAAATCTATCCCACGTTCATAGATTGGAATGCATAATACCGTTAAGGTGGCAGTGCTTTCCAAACCAATCTACAGATTCATCGTAATCCAGATGGAAATTCTAATAGCCTTTCACACCAAAATAGAAAAGCTGGCCCTCAAATTCATAGGGAATTGCAAAGAGCTGCAACTAGGCAAAACAAAATTGGAAAGAAAAAAAAAAGTTGGATGACTTATACTTCCTGATTTTGAAATTTATGCTTGGGTCTCAGGCCTGAAGCTGATACACGACACAGAGTTGCTCTCACAAGCCAGTGAGGCCCAGATGGTCCCCAAACCTCCTCATAAACCCTCATGGCAGCCTGCTCTCTCTTGTAGAGCTTAACCACTGGTAATGGACTAGCTGTGTAATTACCGAACATTAGTCTCTTCCCAAGGGCAGAAGCATGTTTATTTCACTCAATGCTGCACTCTCAGTGCATTTGTACGAGGGGCATTGAACAAATACTGGGAGAGAAAATAATTTCTCCCATTGCACACAGAATAACTTTCCAGTCAATTGCTTTGTACCTCAAGTTTATCTTAACATGACAAATGAGATTTGTGGTGAGTCACTGAGGAATTAAACACATACCTATTATCCCAAGCTTAGCGGCAAACATCAGAGACACTCCAATGGCAAAGCCGAGCACATAGTAACCAACGGCATTCAGGATAACACCAATCTTTGGCTTGCCAGTACCTCTCAGCACTCCGCCACAGGTACCCTAGGGAGAGGAAACCCCGTGGCAGCACTGCAGCCATGCCACTCTCATCACATCGACTCAGTCTGGACAGTGGCATGGGCTGCCTGGGAGGATTCAAGGACAGGCCGCCACACCCCTTGGCCAGCACACCACTCACAGATTTGGGGACAGGTAAAGCTAGAGGAGGTGGAGAGCTCAGATCTCCTCTGCCTACGGATGAGGTACTCGTAAGCAACTCAGCTTCCCCTCAGCTTCCCCTCAGCTTCCCCTCAGCTTCCCCTCAGCTTCCCCTCAGCTTCCCCTCAGCTGCTCAGGCTGCTTCAAGCAAGAGGCCAAAATGAAATGAAGAGTCAAAAATGAAATCACAGACACTCAATTTTAATGTAAAAAGATAGAAACATGAGACATATATTGCTATGTCCGATAGAGTAAAATCCACTCCAAATACTCACTGCCAGCGCATCAAAGAGATGAAAAGGAGCAAAAATCAGCATCACTTGGCTTACATGGGAATTAATGTCCCTGTAGAAGGAAAAGAAAGCAGTCGATGACCTAAAAATCACAAACTAGATAATTCAGTCCAAGTACTACATTTCTTTTTGATAAAGTAAGTACACAATAAAACTTCACTAAGTCAAACTTTAGGCTACCATGTTAGTGGACAATGGTTAAAGTTGCATTTATGGGTGGATAAAAATAAGAAATGGAGCAAAAGAAAAAGAATCAGGGTTCAGCCTGCGTACAGGGAATCCTGTGTATCCCTTCTTTAAAAATGGAGTTGAAAGCCAGCGTTCCTGGAGGAAATGTTTGCCTTCTCACGGATTCTCTGAACTCCCTTGGAAGGTCTGCAGGAAGATTGCTGGGGCTCTGGAGAGGACACAGCAGGGATAGAGGTGACTGAACACATGCCCTGTGGGTCCAGTGCTTATATAATCCATGGAACAGGCCACAGTGCCCTCCCCAGAAATGGGGGACTCCCTCTTCCTTCCCACGCACCCTCCAGGGGAGCCTGTGGTTAACAGTCACTCACTTAGGCATGGCCTGCAGTGACCCTTACCCTGAGAGCACTGTGACCTCTTTAGAAGAGAGTCACAGGGCTACAGTGACCTCGTGTGTGCACTGCCTTTCTCATCAACAAAATAGTGTGGTCTTTCAAAATACAGTCATGGAACCAATGCTCACAAGATGGTCAGGAAAAAAAACAACAGTAAAAACAGAGAGAGAGAGAGACAGAGAGAGAGACAGAGACAGAGAAGGCAAAATAAAATGCATGCTGACACAGAAGGAACCTGAAAGAATGTAAGGAACATAAGAGAAAGTTGCTTAAAGTACAACTGCTACTCTCACAGACATTCATAAGCTAGCAACAGGCAATTAAGGAAAAGGTGCAGTTGGGGGGAAAGTGATTGGAGATGAAAAATGTGAACACTGAAAATAAAACTTTGCACTTAAAAACGAGATAATACATGACTAAAGACTAAATTTCAATTTGGAAAATAAAGTTGAAGACATGTCCCAAAACAGAGAGACAAAAGAGATTGATCCATAAGTTCCACCACTTATCTGAAAAGCATTTTTAAAAAGAGACAAAAGAAAAATGCACAGAAGGAAGTAAATTTAAAAGAGAAAAACGATAAATTTCTTGGAGCAAAAGGGAAATTCACTGTAATCCCAGCACTCAGGAGGCTAAGGCAGGGGGATTGCTGTGAGTTCAAGGCCAGGATGGGCTACAAAGTGAGTTCAAGGCCAGCCATACCATGATCCTGTCTCAAAGAGACAAAACAAAACAAAACAATAACAACAACGACGACAAATAAAAAAACCAGGAAATCCAATAGTTTAGATTTAAAGTCTACAAGGTAGTAAGCAGAACAAAAGAAAAAAAGGATTTACCACATTTAACCACAGCCAAGGGCAAAAATAATAACTAAAGACTTGCAGGACAAAGTTTGCTTCTACAAAAGAATGGGACCCTAATTAGTGTGAAAAGTCTCAGTTCTGGTGACATCATGGACGATGACACAGAAGGAAGGTCCAGAATCGGTCCCTTTGCCATACCACCCACTAGGCTGATGAGAAATGTCAGCAGCAACTGTTTATGAATTCCAGAGTCAACTTGCAGCGCTGGGGGACACTGAGGGAGAGACTGGCTAGCACTGGTGAGTTTTGGAGCAGCTACATTTTCCTGTCTTTCAGTCCCACAGCAGACAGCTGCAGGAACCCCGTGTCACACCCTGGCACCAGGTTGGAGAAACAAGGGCCTTATCCTCCAAAAGTCAGAGTTGTGTGTTTGCTGTACCAGGGATTAACCTGAGGGACTGGCACAGAAGATTCCCAGGCAGGGTCCGTCAAAGAATTTAAAAAGACAAAATATTCAAAACAAAAAAAGAAACTTACTACCTCAAAGCACTTAATTAAAGATATCTCTATCTTCGTAAAAACTACCTGGAAATCCTCCCCTGTATATGAAGGAGGATAACGATCCTCCATTGCTACTAAACAAATGCAGGCCTGCAGTCCTCAATAAGCCCCGGCAGCAGTGACAAGGGAAGGAGGAGAATCTGATTCCCACAGTTACTATGCCACATTATTTAACATGTCCGGCTCTCACAAAGAAATTGCAAAGCACACCCAGAGACAGGAAAGGGTTGCCCTTCACAGGAAAAAGAGAACTTAGCAGAAACTGGCAACTATTAATTTTTTTAACTCTAGAAATTAACTCAAGGAGTTACCCAGGTACCCAGGAGCAGTAATTTAAGACAGGTGCCTAAATTTTTGTGAGAACAGCAAATGGTGGTGCTTGAATTTGGATCCTACAGCTAGTGGAGGAAAAATGGGTCCCTCAAGGCTGCATTCCCAAACAATAGCTATTATTTGCCAGACAGGCCTCTGTCTAGTGGTTTCCTAGAACTCCCTACATGTCTTTACTTTTCCTGACTCAAACCCGCCCAGTGCTAAACTTGATCTGTGAGGGGTGTTTGCTGAAGGCACATACTGGCAAATGTTTTGGTCACTGCTGTCTGAGGTGAAGGGTAACGGCTGGTGCAAACTGACAGACTAACCAAATGCTTGGAAAGAGAGGCTGGGGACAGACATGAAAGTTTGTATCAAATGCACAGATGCCAGAAACCGGAAGAGAAAGGAAACACCTAAGTGATGTAATTAGGAACCAAAAAGTCAAAATAAATAAAAAGTGAAACAATCAACAAATCCATATGTAAGATCCTGCACTTGGGTTCAAGAGGATGATGGCAGGAAGAGCAGGGATATCATGGCACAGTGGTGGGGAGCAGAAATGTCTTAGAGTAACACAGCTACCAAACACTCAGTACTTCACTGGTACAATGGACACAGTTCTGCCCTAAATGTTGCTATGAGAACTAAGAACACCATCTCAAGGCTGGTGTGATTTTAAGATGGTTGAGACTCAAAATCTTATTCTGTGAGAAATGGAGGAAGGAATTGCAGGTTTCTGCCATGCAGAAGAGAGGACCCTGCAGAACACCAGAGTCACCTGCAAACACTGGTAAGGCTGTAATTCAGGAAAGGATAGGCTGGTACAGGATCAAAAGCTCCGCTGGTATCAGTGGGCGAAGGTTATGGGAGAAAGGAAGAGTTCAGTTCTAAAGATGCACGACATCCTAAGAATCAACACTGCAGCAAATTCTTCATCACTGAGGTTATGAAAGTATGGATAAACTGCAGAGTCTGGTAAGGATATTTTGGAGGAATCCCAGTGTCACGTGAGTGATTACATCAAGTAGCCTTTTTAGGTTCCTTGAAACCTAATCTTTTTACCAAATTTGTTTAGACTTTTTGGTTTTATTTCTTCAAATTTTCTTCTGTCCCTCTTCACTCTCCTCTACTTTGGGAGCACCAGTTACATGCTTTTCAGCTTGTTCACAACTTACTGATGCCATATTCATCTTTTCAGTCATTTGCCTTTGCATTTCATGTAGGGAATTTACGAGTACAACATCTTCAAGATCATTAATCTTTTCTTTTACAACGTCTAATGTGTTGTTAATGTCATCCATATATTTTCACCGTAGACTATTTTTAATTCCAGAAATTCAATTTGGTTTTGTTTTGCTACCTTGATGTCTCACTTTAGTTTGCTCGTGCTTTCTTCATTTGTCTTCTTGAGAATATGATCATAGTTACAAAAACTGTTCTAACATCTTGTATGTAGTAATTGTTTCTTCTAATTTCAGCTCTGGATCAGTTTCAGTTGCTTGGTGTTTCACTTCATTGTTAGTTTTAGGTGTTTGCTTCTTTGTGTGCTTGGTAGTTTTTAATTGTACGCTAGACATTGTGAAATTTACTTTGCTGGGAACTGCATTTTCTTATGTTATTTTAAATACCCCTGAGCTTTCTCTGCAGTTCAGTTTCCTGGAAACTGATAGTTTTTAGCAGGCAAAACCAGAGTCCTCTTCATTTCTAGGCTACTTTTCCTTTGCTACCAAGGCAACACCCTTCTGATAACTCTGTCAGTTGCCCCATATATAACAAGATGGCTTCATTCTGGCTGGTGGGAACACAAACTTTTCCTGGCCCTTAAATTTCAGGAATTGTCCTGCCTCCTCCTTTCAGGCATTTTCCCCTGTTCTCAAGTAGGATTCCTGCACACACACATTCATGTCTCAGCAGTCAGCTACACGTGCAAGAGAGACCCTGTGAAGAGCTGGAGCGATCTCTCTGTGAAGCCCTCTCTTCACTGGCTTCTGCTTTGTGAACTCCAGCCACATGGCCTCCCTGAACCCTCAGCTCCATTTCCTCAACCCAGGGGGTACAGAGTCTTCGCTGGGGCTCTACTTTTCTGGTCTGGAAACTCTCTCCCAGTAAGCTAGGCAATCACAGGGTCTCTTCATCTTATTCCAGTCTCAGGAGTTACTATCCTGTGTTGCCTATTGTTCAATGACTGAAAATCACTTTAAAAATATCTATTTTTAAAATTTAGTTTCTTGTTAAGATAAAAAGGGAAATCCAGTCTATCCAATCTATTAGTCCCTCTGACTCCCTCCATAGTCCTAAGATTTTGAGAGCATGTTTAAGCACTGACCTAGGGCCAGTGGGATGAGATGGGACTGGAGAGCACAACTTAAAAAAGAATAAAACTGAGCTTCTTCACAAGGGAAACTGAAGTGCAAATTACTGAAGCTTCGTTTTGCATAAAGCACTCCCACCGAGCCACACCCCTGGCTATGAAGATTTTTATTGAAAAGACACTTTATTATATCTCAAAATTATGTAAACATTGTTACAGAAAATACAGTAAAATTTAGCTTAAGATTAGATCAATGAGTTTTGCAAATACAGCCTAGAAAGAACCAAGAGGGGATGCTGTCAGCGTGCCGTAGACTGTGTGGCACCCCCTAGTGGTGAGGCTATGCCATGTGCTTTTTCTATGCGTCTGACCAAAACTACACTTAGCCTGGTGATTAAATGTACTGGGTACTAAAGGAGCAGGGATGCTTTACATGGGCTTTTTCCATTCCCGCTCACTTAAATTTACTGCTTTGCTTCTCACTACTGGCTTCACTGCAGGTTTTCGTGCAAGTTTCAGTGCTACCTGCCTCTCATAATCAGAAAAATAGAGTGATGAAAGTGTCAAACCAAATCAGATACTTTGCTCAGTAAGTGCATACTTGTCACTGGTGAATACGTAGGAAACCACATCCTTCAAAGCTGTGAGCAGAATTCCCACTGCAAGCGCGCACACACCTGGAAAACAAGGGAGAGGCAGCAGGGTGTCACGATTCTCGGTGGTAAACCCCAGGGCTGATTTCTCATGAAAGGTTTGCATCAGTAATTCACGAAGTACTTGTAATCCCAGTTATGGGGAAGGCAGAAGCAACACAATCATTTGAGCCCACAAGTTTGAGATCAGCTTGGGCAACACAGTGAGAATCCATCTCAAAACACCAAACAAACAAACAAGCTATAATGTAAATAGCATGTCTTTTTACTATTTAGGAAAAGGCCATCTGACAATTCTAAAACTTTTAAAAGGACTATTAATAGGAAATACCCTCAACAGTTATTATAGTTCAAATGATTTTGTCTTCTCCAAAATTCATGTTGAAATTTAATCCTGAATGCCAGGATTAGGTGACTAATCACAAGGACTCTGCTCATGCATGGGATTAGGTGCCCTGATATAAGGGCTAGACAGAGGGAGTTTGGTCCCCCTCTCACTGCTTCTTCATTTGCTCAGATGAGGACACGCTGTCTCCCCTCAGGAGAACACTGCATCAAGCTGCCATCTTGGAAGAGGACAGCAGCTCTCACCTCAAAGCAATCCTGCTGGTTCTTTCATCTTGGAATTCCTACTCTCTGAGGCTGTGGGAAATAAGCTTTTGCTCTTGATGAGTTGCCCATCTCAGGTATTCTGTTGTAGTGGCACACACAGACTTTTCAGAATCCTTTCTAACTGCTCAGATTCCAGGACATTATACTGCCAGAGGTGGCAACAGTCCAGGAACACAGAAAATCCACCACTCAGACCTTGGTCATAAAATAAGATTGCATTATAATAATTGCTACTGAAATTATTTCAGTCGTACCAAGCATAACATCATTAACATTATGTAATAATAAAAATTATAATTAGAAGATTTATTTAATGTAATGAATTAGAACACAAAGAATAAAGATTTTATATATGTGTAGTTCTGTTCCTAGGAGAAATTCTGACATGTTGATTTTAACTTATCACATTAAATTCCACAGAGACACTGGGGAGAAGAAGGGCCATACTAACTAGTACACAGCAGAACAGTGGTACAGGAGCACCGGGCCTGCTCCGCATCCCCGGCCCCCAGAGCATTGCCCACTCGGACACTGGCAGCCACACCAAAGCCAAGGGGCACCTAGGAATTAACAATCATAAGTCACAATAAAAATCCTGAAAACTTGAGTCTTAAACAACTAGGATCCACCTCCATGGGAAGTTAAGACAGGCTCAGGAATCTGGGTTCTAGAGCTGATTCTAGTTGGGTGGCCAGTGTCAAACTGCTTAGCTTCCTGGACACCCCATTTCTTCACTGGTGGAAGAGTGGAGCAGCTTCCCTGACTGCTCTCTGCTGCCCACATTCCAGAGTAGAACCCCTTATGGAAGCTGGATTTGGGGGCAAAATATCTTCCTCATTGACTACACACAAATAATCATACTTAATCCAACCTAGCTGCATTCTACTAGGTAAGACTTAACAATATAAATACATAGGTTATTCATAAGCTTGAAGGAATTGGGTGGAAAAGCACTTAGCATGAAGCCTGACACACGGTAGGACTCAATAAAGGTTGACAGACTCTGTGGCCACGTGTCTGACCATCCAGCCAACTGGAACACATGCCTTCAAATTCCCCAGCTCTACTCACTGATTATAGAACTCTCAAGTTGTAAGTTTTTCTGTTTTTTAATAGATCACCACTTAGTCTTCAGAGTTATCTCTGAGACCCCCTTTTCCCACTCAGCTTGTAACACAGCGCTGCCCTTGGGCTATTTGGGTGACATGGGTTAAACCGAAAGACAGCTCTGGTTTTGGCTTTTAATAATTTATACATTTGCTTAACTTCTCATTCCTACTAGTAGCAGCACCCTCTCAACAGCTTCCTAATTTGTTTTGCAAACTAGCCTAACCTGAATTGATCAGAGTGCATATTAAATTTGTAACATGAAGAACTTGAAAAACAATGTACTTGACATATAGAAATGTATGAGGCTTGGGCACCCCAAGTACGTGGCATTGAGCTCTAGTCCAGCTAAACGATGGGTGTCCGTGCTTAGTTCTCTGCCCTCCATAAACACCACTGGTAGAAAATAAATGTCAGTGCTTGGCGGAAGAGAAATTCATTAACAACCCTGAGAATGAAAAAGCAGAGCAGGTTTTTGGAAGAGGGGAAGCAGGTGCCACTGCAGTGATCCTGGGGGAGAAGCAGAGGAAGCCACAGCTCAGGCAGAAAGCCGGACCACAGCCCTTCTCCACAGGGGAGCATTAGTCTTGCGGCTCTGTCCCCCAGCCTGACGGAGCCTTCCTCGCACTCGACCCCCCCCCCACACACACACACACATGGCAGAGACACACAGAGAGGAAAGGCTGCGGTCCCCCACGTGGAATGAGTGTCCTACTTCGGGGGGGCGTAGGTAGACACGGGGGCACAGCGGTCACACTGCCTGTCTGTGCTTCTGGTCTGTGAACCCTGAAATGAAGCTATGGCTGGACAGATGTCATCTTTGCATGGAGCGCCCCACTTTCTCTCCTTCCTAGTGGAAGAGGATCTGTTGGAGAAAGACCTCCAAATGAGGGGAAAGGAACACTACACCGGCCATTTATTTTATAAATCAGCATATTCATTCATTCGTTCATTCATTCATTCGCAAGTATAAATGGATGATTAAGAGCACCAGAGCTTTGAGGAAAACTGAAGCACACATCTTCCCTAAAGATCAAAATAAATAAAAGATCAATTCACTTCAGAGGAAATAAAATAGATGACTCAAAGGTTGGAAGGGAAAGTTTAAAGGTTTGACTTGGTATCCTCAGAGATAATTAAAGATAGTGTAGCATGATAGACGAGACCAGGTGTGGTAGTGCAGGTGGTAATAATCCCAGCACTCTGGGAGGCTGAGGCAAGAGGGTCATAATATGAGCCCAACCTGGGCAACTTAATGATTTAATGAGACCCAGTTTCGGGGTAGGGAAGGAGGAAAAGTTTTCTTTGATGTAAAAAAAAGTCAAAAGTAAGAAAACTAGTCTAGGAGATCTAGCAGATTAATGGAGCAGATCAGACTCTACCTACAAGGAAACTTAAAAAGAGAATAGAAAAAACTTACAGAAAGGGGAGAAATTACATATACATATATAAATATATTTTTAACTTCCCAGAGTTAAAGAACATCAAAAGCTTTGAAAGAGCATCCCAAGTACTAAGTAGAAGTAAAAAAAAAAAAAAATATATATATATATATATATATATATCCTCTAAGAAGCACGTCCCTGTGAAATTTCAGAACCACATGGATAAAGGAACAACTCTGAATGTCAGAAGACCATGGGACAGTGGCTTCAAACTTCGGAGGGAAATTATTTTGAATCTAGAACACTCAGCCGAACTATCAAACAAGAGCAAAAGAAGAATAAAGATTCTCAAATGTGAATGCTTCATAATTTACCTTTCATAAAATCTTAGGGACACTTTTCTTAATTTAAAAAATTTCAAAGAATCTTAAGAGGAAGAAATGGAATCAAAGAAACCATAGACTTAATTCATGAGGAGAATGAAAGTAATCCTGGAAGGACAGCTCCATGGAACTCTAGGAAAAAAAATCTACAAATCGGTGTATCTAAGTTGAACAAGGGATCAAGGAGCCAGTTGGCGTTTAAGGAAGAAAATTGGATTGGTGCTCAGTGCTGTGTTTAAATTCTGGGGAATCTTGTAATGTGGTGATGGCCTCATTGTTTCTGTCAACAAGAAATAAAAACCCTTAGAAATGCCATAAACATAAATTAAAAGCCAAACAAGTCCTGGCCTAAGTACGAAACAAACCAAAATGTGATGTGATTTTGATGAACTGATGAGAGCAAAGAAAAGTAATTACTTTCATCTTTCACTTGTGTGTCTCCAGTGGGTAGGTTGTGGTGATTTCAGCGACTGCCTTCCTTCCTTTGAAGGCCCATGTCAATGCCTACGAACTTCTTCACAATCGTGGAAGCAAAACCAGCACCTAAACCCTCTGTGACCTTATCAAATTAGAAATTAGGGAAGAGCCGTGGACGTGCCTCAGTGCAAAGGCCCTGGGTCCCATCCTCAGAACCAGGTGTGGGAGGGAAGCAGGAAGAGGGGACAAGAGGAGCCAGCCAGTGCACACGTAGCCCATCTGAACAGAGCTGGAATATTTTAAAAAACTATGGGAAAATGTTCAAGCTGAACGCGCTTCTCCTCATTCCTCACCTCACAGTCCACCACGCCGACCATGGCGTCAGTCCTGCCTCCCCATGCACCCCATTCATCCAACTCTGTCCCCCTCAGCTGCCTCCTCATTGCCCAGTCAGGCTTCCTCTCCACTCCCACCTCCACTCTGTCCCCGATCCAAGCCAGCGACACCACAGCAAGAATGGTGTATTCCCCACCTGAGCCCTCGGCCCTGCATGCAGGCAGCCTCCAGCCTGCCATCACCCTCTTCCTCACTAACCCTACAGTGCCAGAGCTGCTCCTCACGGAGCCTCTGCCCTGGCCACACAGCTGGCTCCCACCTATAGGCAGCCCAGGCCCACTGCTCTCATCTTTCAGGCCTTAAACAGCAATGCAGGAAGACACTCCCTGACCATCCTGTCTAAAAGATGTCCACCTCTGTGCCTAAGCATCTCCATAAAGAGCCTTTGTAATTCTTTTTATGGTACTTGTCACACAAGTATGAGACTTGCAGTGAATGCCTTTACTCACCTATTTTTTTTTAATCTATTTTCTTCTTTATCTCTCCATCTCACTCACCATCATATCCCAATACCAACTGGAGACACTGTTGAATGAATATCCCAGGCATCTAGCTAAGTATTTTATGTGCAGTATCTCATGCGGTCTTCACCTGAAATGTAGTTATCTTCCCCATTTTTTATATGAAAAAGCTAAAGTTCAGAAAGATTAAGTAAAGACCCCTTGTCACATAGTCAAGGAGCAACATGGTCAGACTGTAAACTTGTGTGTCTGGTCTTGCAATGACAAGCAGAAACACCGAAATGACACCCAGGATTTGGAGGCAGATTTATTTTGGGATCATTCCCAAAATATCAGGCCCCAAAGACTCAGGGAGGGAGGTTTTCATGGGGTCTGCAAGGGGAACTACAAAGGCAGAGTACTTCACTGTCTTTGATTGGTTGTTGCAATATGCATCACAGTGACCAGCCTCTCAAAGAAACAAACAGGAACTGGAACTGGAACTGTTACTTAGGCCACTAACAAAATGAAGTATACTGGTTGGGAAGGGCATTTCTGCTAGTCTCTCTCCACTTCATTGTTTCTTTTTTTGCCTTTCTTTTTGTCTCTCTGTGTCTGAGACTCTCTCTCTCTCTCTCTCTCTCTCTCTCTCTCTCTAATGACAAACACACAGAAGGTGCTGACTCACCCCAAGGTTCTTACCAGGTAGGCCACAGAGACCAGTTCATAAATAATAGCCTGGGCTCCAAGCTCTGTCACACTATTCAGTCCTGAAATATCAACACACAGAGAACACATTTCAAAGAGTGGATTATAGCAAACATTTCCTTTATGAAACTAGAATGCATTTTTAAAAAGTCAAGAATGTCCCAGAAGCATGATCTGATGATCAAATTCACCATCTTCTGAGGAGAAATGAGACTTCTTTCCCTAGGGAGTTGCCAAGATCTCAGGCTTATTACCCAAGCTTCTACCTCCCACTCCCACCCTGGATTCAAGGCAGAGAAAAACCAGGTTTCTGGAGTTGCAAATCTTTCTTAGAAAACTTGAGTTCATGTGGTGGGAGGAAGATAAGAGGGCAACAGAACCCTATGTACAGTGATGGAAATCACTAGAGTTCTGGTAGAAAAACGGGTGGGCTTCATTACTTTTCTAGTAGCTAGGACAAAATACTTAACACCCAAAGTTAAAAGAAGAAAGGTTTATTTCAGCCTACAGTTTCTAGAGGTTTCAGGCTATAGTTGGCTGGATCTAAGGCAGAGTGGCATGGCAGAGGGGCACTGCAGAGGAGAAACAGCCCATGGCAAAACAGGGCAGGCAGAAGGCAATAAAGCACCAAAGAAGCAGCCAGCAGCAGCACCAGAAGCAGCATCAAACAGTGAGACAGAAGCCTCTCTCTTTTATCCCTCCCATGCCATCTGCCTTTTGAGTAGTGCCACCCACACCCAGGATGGGCCCTCCCATTACCCACACCTAGAACTATGATTAACCAATCAATGGGCTAATTTAGTAATCATGCAAGCTTAATCCCAGCATCAGACAATTTAATCCCTGCATCACCCAGTTTAACCCCAGCATCACACCCTAGATCCAGCCACCTCTGAAAAATTAAACCTGTAAGAGCATGAGGCTTTGGGGGGACATCTAGATACAAGTCATAACACTTCCCCCAAAAGACTCATGCACATTCCTTTATGCAAATGTCATTTAGTTCATCTCCAAGAGTTGCCAAAATCCTAAAAGTCCAAGTCAAAGTCTCTTCTGAGATTTAAGGCAAACTCTTAGCTGTGAGCTCCTATATAAATGAAAAGAAAGTTAAAGACTTCCAATATATAATGGCACAAGATAAACATTCCCATTCCAAATATGGGAATAGAAAGGAATGGAATCAAAGCAAGTCTAAAATACAGCAGGGCAAACATTAAATCCTGTATTTTCATGTCCAGTCTCTGAGGCAATTTGTAGCATGATATGAACTCCAAGGGGCTTGGTTGGTTCCAACCCTATGGCACTGTTAGTGGTTACTGTTCCCATGGCTTTTCATTTGGGCTGGCTTTGCTCATTCTTTGTGGCTCTCTTCAGATGATCCACAATCCTGGTTTCTCCAACCTTCTGAGGTCTCCACTGCACCTTCAGCTTTACATGCACAGCTTCACCCTCTGCCTTCTCAGGCATACAGTGTCTGGCCTCCCAGGGCTTCTTCTGAAACCTGGGTGGAAACCTTTCTGACCCCACAACTCTTGCATTCAGCATGTCCCTAAAATCAGCACCATGTGGATGACACCAAAGTCTGCTGCCAGCTAGAGCAGTAGTCAGGCTTCCTCCTTTCTTGCTGTAGGGGTTAAGTACCTGAATTGCTGAGCACTCAGAATCCAATCCTGGAGAATTCTCTAGGATGCTGCCATTCTGGACCATGGGGCTCTGGTAGTATTGCAATGGCAAGCAGAAACTCTAAAACAACATCCCCAATTTGGAGGCAGATTTACTTATATCGATGGACATTGCTTGAGACCATCCCCAGAATATCATGCCCCAATCTCTGATGGCCTACAGCTTTTATATGATGCACAAGCAGAAAGTTCAAAACAGGTACAGAGGTGAGACAGAACAGCCTGGTAGTTCTGCTCATTAGCTAGCAGGGTGAGATCATCAGTTACAAGGGTAGATTAATGGTCATCAGTTTATGAAGCTTGGTATAATGGTTCAATCAGGCATTTTGTATGTTCAGTTATGCTCTCTGGTTACAAGCGTCAAGAAAGTTAATTACAAAGCCATGAAGCAGTTCCAGAGCCAGGCAGTTTTAAAAGAACAAAGTTTTAAAAAGAACACTTTCTTTTGTACAGTTTTTCCTTTAGAGTATTTTCTCAAAAGGAAAGTCTTTCACTTTTTCAGTTTTGAGACTGCAAAGGGTGGAGTCCTGCTGGTTCTTGTGATCTGGTTCGTTAGATCATCTTTTCTATTATCTTCTTTCTTCTTGGCAACTAAGCTTTCCTCTTTTCCATCTTTGTAGTCCACAGATTTACTGCAGCTTCCTGTCTGGCCAAGAACAAAATGTTTTAAATCATTCTGCTGGGCTCTTTGATCTTGTTTCTCAACATAGATCTGCCTAAAAGTCCCCAACAGTAGCTATGCCACTGCCTCAACATTAGACTACCTTGAAATTTCTTCTGCAAAGTTAGTTAGTCTGCTGTCTTTCATTTCAGTCTCAGGCAAAGTCTCTGGTCATGAGCAAATTTTCTTCCAAAATACAGCACATAAGGTCTGGAGTCCAACAGCCAATGCAGTCTTTGTTTCTAAGTGAAATCTCCTAAGTCTTTCCTGGCTGCATTTCAATCAGCATTCTGGTCTCCTCAGCTCTGACCAGAATCTCCCATCAAGTACAGCTTAAAGCATTCCATGGCTGCAGCCAGCATCTGTAACCAATTCCAAACTCTTTCCAAGAGCAGTTTAAAAGGTTCTTAAACCACAGGCCAGGTAATGTCACAGCAATGACTTCACTCTTGGTACCCAAGTCTGTCTGTGCTACTTTTCTTGTTCCTGGGACAAAATACCCAACACTCAAAGTTAAAAGAGGAAAGGTTGATTTCAGCTCACAGTTTCTCGAAGTTTAAATCCATAGTTGGCAAGAAGAGTTAAAGCATTAACAGGGGCACTGCAGAGGAAAAACAGTCCATGGCAAAACAGGGCAGGCAGAAGGCAGTAAAGCACCAAAGAAGCAACAAACAGCAGCACCAACAGGAGCAGCAACAAACAGTGAGACAGAAGCCTCACTCTCTTATCCCTTCCAGGTTACCTGCCTTTTGAATAGTGCCACCCACACCCAAAGTAGGCCTTCCTGGTGCCCATTCCCAGAACTATGCTTAATCCGTCAGTGGACTAATTTAATAATCACCCACTCTTAACCCTAGCATCATACAGCCTAATCCCAGCATCGCACAAATTAATCCCAGTATCACACACCATATAACCAGCCACCTCTGAATAGTCCTACCTGTGAGTGCATGAGAGTTTGGCAGGACATCTAGACACAAGCCATAACATAAGTCATAGCCTAAACAGAGCCATGTCAGCCATATATCTGCTAAAGTCTTAAAACCTTGGGTAGAAGCCTAGCAAAAAGTCAGCTGAAGGACAAGGCACCTAGCAGAGCCTTGGGTTTGGGGATTTTGCTCTGCTCCATGGGAGAACTCTTCACCTGTATTGTCCTTTCCTCATTTACAAAATGAAGGAATACTCTAGAGCTAAGCTAAAGCCCTGCACAACTTGAATATGTTTATAGTTGGCCAAAAGTTTTAGCCTTTATTGCAAACCTTTCTTTGAGCCTGATGAAATGGAACAGGATGGAGAAATGAAATTAAATTTCTAGGAGATAGAACTTCTAGGTTACATGTAGGTTTCTGTTGAATGCTGACTAACCTGCCAGGAAGGTTCCGATTTCAAAGGTCCACCACTCGATGCGAACCATGAACATGCTGGGAACAGCCAGGTGGATGTAAGAGCCCCACTCCTGGAAGCAGTCCCTAGTCCAACCTGGAGGACAGAGGAGAAAACAGACACCAGCCATTCTATCTCATCTACCTGCTTCTTCCCCCATGGCCAGAGACTAGGGCTGACCTCAGTTCTCTAGCAAACTATAAAGAGGACTGGAGTTTGAGGTGGCAGACACTAAACTGGCAATGTTTAATAAAACTAAAGTATTTTTATGCCCTGTCACCCATGCATGCCACTTCTGGGCATAAGTGGCAGAGAAATTTCTGAGCTGCTCCATAAAAAATACATTGGATTTACTGTGGCAGATGGTAATTATGAGATTTGGGAGATATCAAGGAGGTCTTTAGAGAAGTAAAATATGATGCCTGCACCCCACTGGAGGCAGAAATTTTATATATTCAGTATAATAGTTGGTTTTTGTTTTGTTTTGTTTTTGAGAGAGGATCTCACTATTTTGCCCAGGCTGGTCTTGAAATCCTGGACTCAGGCAATCATCCTGCCTCAGCCTTCTGAGAAGCTGGGACTATCCCTCCTCCTGTACCTAGCTTTGGATAGATACTATATTGAAACTGTGCTCCAAAGCAAAAACGCAAAATTAGGTAAATTAGACCTACATCAAAACTAAGTAAGAGCTTCTATGCCTCAAGGGACAGAATCAGAAGGGTGAAAATGTAGCCCGTGGAATAGAAGAAAATCATATATCTGATAAGGATACCTATATATCATAATATCTAATGTATATTTGTGTGTGTGTGTGTGTGTATGTGTACACACAGCTTCTACTACTCAGAAATGACAAAAAAATTTTTAAAATAGCCAAACAGAAGCTGGGTGTGGTGGCTCACGCCTGTAATCCCAGCACTTGGGAGGCTGAGGCAGGAGGATCGTTGCGAGTTCGAGACCAGCCTGGGCTACAAAGTGAGCTCAAGGTCAGCCTGAACTGCATAGCGAGACCCTGTCTCAAAAAGAAAAAAAAAATAGCCAAACATTTGGATAGACATTTCTCCAAAGAGAATATTCAAATGGACAAGTATATGATAAGATATTCAATATCAGGCCAAGGATTTAGCTCAGTGGCACAAGTGTCTGTAAATCAGAACCACAATGAGTTATCACCATCCATCCATTAGAATGTCTGTTAAAAAGTACAGTAAGCAGGGCCAGGGATCTAGCTCAGCAGCACAAGCACCTGCCTAGCAAGTGTGAGGTCATGAGTTAGATCCCCAGTATCAAAAAAAGAAAAAATACAGTAAGCAACGAAGGTTAGCAAGGATCTAGAGAAACTAGAACCCTTGTAAACTGCTGGTGGCAATGTAAAAACTGCAGTTGCTATGAAAAAATATTATACAGGTTCCGCACAATTAAAAATAGAATATCAAATGACTCAGCAATTTCACTTCTGGGTTATGTAAATAATTGAAATCAATTGTGTGTGTGTGAGAGTGTGTGTGTGTATGTGTGTGTGTGTGTGTGTGTGTTTAAACACAGTTTCACTGCTGTGTAGTGTGGGCTGGCCTCAGACTTTCTTTACAGCCCAGCTGGTCTCAAACTTGTGATCTTCCTGCCTCAGCCTCCTGATTGCTGCCATCGCAGGCAAGCACCGGCACACCTTACTGAGGTTGGCATCTTGAAGAGACTTTGTACACCCTGCTCATAGAAGCATTATTCAAATAACTAAAAGATGGAAACAGCACAAATAGCCATCACCTGATGAAAGGGTAAATGAAATGTGGTTTGCACACACAAAGAAATGCTACCCTTCAAAAGGAAAGAAATCCTGGTGCATGCTACAACCCTGGATGAACCTTGAGGACATTATGCTAAGCAAAATAATCCAATCACAGAAAAAGGCCATCACTATATAATCTCAATTATATAAGCTATCAAGAGTAGTCCCATTCACAGAAATAAACAGTAAGATAATGCTAGCCAAGGGCTGAGGGGTGGGGCAGAAGGTATAGGAAGTTTAATAGATACAGAATTTCGGTTGCTGGAGATGGATGAGTGTGTCTCACAAATTCAGCCATTCAAAGTTAGAAATCTAATCGTGAAAGTCATACATTAATAGTATTTGGAGGTAGACTCTTTGGGAGAAGATTATATCACAAGAGCAGAAGCCTCATGGAATAATGAACTGATGGATCCGTGGATTCAGGGTAGCAGACTTTGTCATAGAAGTGAGCTCTCTCTGGCACTCTTGCTCTGCCACCACATGCTTCCACCATGCTACGATGCAGGAAGAAGACCCTCACCAGATGCTGAGCAGATGCTGACACTGTGATCTGCAGCTTCCCAGCCTCCAGAAATTTTAGCTAAACAGACTTATTTGCCAATTATTGAGTACATAGTATTCAATGACAGCAACAGAAAATGAACTAAGCTAGATAACTATGATGATGGTGTGAATGTACTTGGTGCCACTAATCTGTACCCTTAAAAATGGTTAAAGCACATGGTACATTTTGTTTTATGTGCATTTTACCACAGTTTCTTAAAAAAGGAAGAAAATGCTGGGCTAAGTCAGAGGCCAACAGACTTTTTATGTGAAGGATCAGAAGAATTTTAACTTTGTGGGCTAAATACTGTCTGTCATAATTACTCAGCTCTGCTCTAGACACACAAGAGCAGTCAAGGGCAATATCTAAATTACTGTAAATGTGTAAAGAAGATGGCTGTGCTCCAATAAAACTTCACTTATAATAATAACAGGATGCAAGCCAGAATTGGTTCGTCAGCTTGCCAACCTCTGTGCTTAGTAAAAAAATGTATAGAAAAGAAATACAAAATAAATTACTATTAATATTTGAATATAAATATATAACTGCCAAAAAATACTGTACAGTCTTCAAAGATACACGTTGGAAAAGAAATGGCAAACTCAGAAAAAGTACCTTGGCAGAGGAGAATGGAAATTTTGATAGGAAAGGAAAATGCCTCCATGTGGGAGAAAAGGGCAATGGAAGGAATGGTGACATGACTGTCCCATAAAGTTTAGCGTGGGAAACTCAACGCTTTGCCTCTAAGGTTCAGGACAGGAGAGGCAGGAGAGGGGAAGAGGTCCAGGCAGGAACCGGGCACAGCAAGGAATTTCTGTGACATCGGAACAAAGAAAGGCCCCAAGGGCCAAAGCGTAACTCACAACCTGGAAGGGAACATGGTCTAGGGGCAGAAGAGTAAGGTGGGTCCCACCCCACACCTCAGGTTTGGAGATGGAATTTGAGAGGACAACACGAAGAACACCTAGTAGAAAAAGCCACCTGGACGGGCTCGTGGCTGTGGATAGTGAGAAGGGGTGTAGGGATGGGGTGGGAGGCTCCAGCCATAGACTTCAGTGAACAGAGAGAACTAGCAGCCAGGTAAGCACTGTCCCCATCTGCAAATAAAGACCAGCTGCCTGCCAGCCTGTGTCGGACACAAGCGAGCTGGCCTTCTCGAGCCATGAGCAGGAAAAGCTGCTACTCGCAGGAGAACCTGAGGCGCAGCCATGGTGAGGACACCGGAAGCCATGCAAGCTGGGCTTGGAGCGGGTATGTTCCACTGGACCGGAGCAGACGCAACCCTTTAAAAAATGGGTATTGCACACATGTGACTCAAAAGGAGAACACCCGCTCTGGAGAGGAGTACGCAGATAACAGCATAAAGAAGTCAAAACCAGCTTGCGGGGGCAGCTATCCACCAGAAACTGCTCTGTGAAATTAAGTAGGATGTGTCAACACATCCCAGGTCTCATGAGGTGCCAGAAAGAACCCGCCAATTAAATTATGACACAACAGTGTAGCACATCAACCGAGAGGTGAAGTCCAATTGTAGAGATATTAAAATGTGAAAAAAATATGAGTGTGACAATCAGCAAGACAGACATATAGGAAATGTGCTCCATGATCAAGGAAACAAACAGATACGAAACCCAATGCCAGGCTGGGCATGGCGGTACATGCCCGTATTCTCAGTTATTCAGGCATCTGAGCCAGGAAGACCTTAATTCAGACCCTGCCTAGGCTATGTAGCAAAATCCTGCTGTAACATAAAACAAGGGCTGGGGACTGAGCTTAGTAGCAGAGTGCTAGCCTACAATGTACAAAGCCCTGTGTTCAATCCCCCGTAGTAAGGGGGGAAAATCATACTTAATGACGTAGAAAGAATAGGTAGGACAATCTGAAAGGATTTTTTTTTGCTTGTTTGTTTTTGAGACAGGGTCTTGTTATTTAGCTCAGGCTGGTCTTTGTTTTATCATGTAGTCAGGCTGGCCTCATACTTGCAGCAATCCTCCTGCTTCAGCCTCCCACATGCTGGGATTAAAGGTGTGTACCACCACACCTGGATCAAAGAAATTTTAAAATAAATATTCTTAAAATGTTCAAAGCAAGAAGTTATGTAATAAAGATGGGCAGGTATAAAAAGAACTAAGTAAAATATTAGAAATAGAAATATATAATTTTTAAAATTTAAAAATCTGAGTCCTTTATGAAGACACACATTCAGAGATAACTCATGAGGGACATTCTATAAAACAATTGGTGTACAACCTTTGAAATATCAGTTCCATAAAAAAGGAAGGAAAGGATTGATAATGGAGCTGAGGTGTAACTCCGTGGTGGAGTGCCAAGTTGCCTAGGCTGGAACTTGCAGTTCTCCTGTCTTAGCCTTCTTTTCTTTTTATTTTAAAGAGAAAAAATATAAGATAAAATTTCAAGACAATGTCGTAGCCTTCTTAACCTGTAATCCTAGCACTTTGGAGGCTAAAGCAGGAGAAATGCAAATTCAAGTCCTCCCTGGGTGACTTAGTGAGACCCTGTCATCAAAACAAAAACAAAAAGGGATGGAGATGTAGCTTGGTGTAAACACCCTGGGTTCAATCTCTTGTATGACAAAAAAAATAATATGAAATGAATAAAATGCAACAATTTATTGAACTGATATTGTAAATTATGGGTATTTGCTACATTATTCTTTAAACTTTTCTGTGCCTCTTTTGTGGTGCTGGGGATGAAACTTGGGGCTTTGTTACACCCTAAGCAGCTGCTCTACCATTCGAGTTATACCCCAGCCACTGTATAACTTCAATGCTGAGTAATTTGTGACCTTGATGATGTACCCTTGGGGCTAAAGCTATGAGATACAGAATAAAATCAGATGTTATTTAAATGTGTCCCACTCGAACTGACACTTCTCACAAGAAGACATATAAATGAGCTGGAGATGCGGCTTCATGGTAAAATGCTCACCTGGCATATATGAGGCTCTAAGTTTAGCACCACCAAAAAAAAAAAAAACCCTCTTAGAAAACATACAATGGCCAACACATTCATGAAAAAGGTCTCAACATCAATAACCATGTAAATTAAAACCATACTACTTCATACCTGTTAGAATAACTTTTATTTAAAAAGATAAAATACAACACAATTGAGTAATAAAGGTGAAGGAACCAAAAAAAGAGCTATATACACTGCAGAGTGTTCAATAGAATGGCATGAAGGAAAATATCCTTAGAGCCAAAGAGGGCACTGAAGAAATGAAAACACAGATGAAATAGATACAGGTAAGACTATAGTTAGAAATGATGGTGCACAAAGCACTTAAGACTCTAAAATAAAGGTTAAAAGACAAAAGTATAGCTACACTAATTTGCTAATGAATATCACAGTATAAAATGAAAGAAAATGTGACATAAAAGCATAAAATGAATGGTAAAAATATAGAGACTAGTATGCAAGCTAAAGTTAGTTATCAGTTTAAAACAGACTGTTATAAACATGTAAACTTCATGGTAACAACAAAGCACAAACCTGTAGTAAATAAACAAAAGATAGATGAAACAACACGTGTCAGTACAGAAAATCATCAAAGCACAAAAGAAGACAAAGAAGAAAACAAAGGAGCAACAGGTACACAAAAGCTGAAAAATAATGAACAAAATGGCAATCACAAGTCCTTACTTATCAATAATTACTTTAAATGTAAATGCAATAAATTCTCCAAACAAAAGACATTCAGTGGCCATGTTCTTTGACCCAACTATACACTGCCCACAAGAAACCCACTTCACTTTGATGGATACCCATAGATTGAAACTGACATGATTTTTCATGTGGAGCCTCATAGACTACCACGATGAAGGCACCGGCTGCCAAACACTCATTGAACTGGGTTAGGAACACAAAGTTTGTGTCCTATGAAAAGCATAGGGCCACAGATGCTGCTGGTGCTCAGGGTAAAGAATAAAATGGTTATGTGGGTCTAAATCAGCAGTAGGAACAACAAAAAAAGGCTTCCCCATGAATCAGTTTTCTTCACCCATGGTCATATGTGCCTGCTACTGAGTAAAGGGCATTCTTGTTACAGGCCAAGGAAAACTAGAAAGAGAAAATACAAAGCTGCTTGAAGTTGAGCTGGAGATGTCAATGTGCACATTCTGTGCTTAGTTAAAAAACAAAAACATAAGGATATTCCTGGGCTGATGGATACAACCGTGCCTGTGGCCCAAAATCACTAACAGAATCCACAACCCTTCAAATATCTCTAAAGATGCATTTTGTTATTCTACGTTCGGCAGCACAAACTCTGGAATATTGCTCGGAAGAAACAACAACCTAAGAAATAAAGAAAGCTTGACATGATAGTGTATTCCTGTACTCTCAGCTACTCAGAAGGCTGATACAGGTGGATCACAAATTCAAGGCCATCCTGAGCAACTTATGGAGACCTCATCTCAAAATTAAAAGTAAAAAAGGACTGGGGACATAGCTTATTGTGAAGGCCCTGAGTTCAATCTCCAGTACTGCAAAATGTAAGTAAGTGAGTAAGTAAATAGGGGCCGACTATGGAGGTCTGTGGTAGAGAGCTTGCCTGTCGTGCATGAGGACCAAAGTTCAATCCTCAGTACTGCAAAACAAAAGAAAAACAAGAAAGAGGCTACAGAATCAATACTAAACTTTGGGCCTGTAGAATGAAACACTGGACTTGAACTACACTTTACCAAAGAGACTTAATATGTAACAGCTGCAGAATTGAAATTCTTCTCAAGCACACTTCTGGAACATTCTCCAGGGTAAACCATTTGTTAGATCACAAAAAAGTCTTAATGAATTTAGGAAGAGGAAAAGAAAATTACCTATTCTAACCACAATGGTAAGAAATTAGAAATCAATAACAGGGAAAGAAAAACACTAGAAAATTCACAGGTTTGTATTAAATAACACTAAACAACCAAAGGGGCTAGAAAGAAATTAAAAAGTAAACTTAAAAAATTTCAAATAAGTAAAAATTAAAGTACACTAAAACATAATGGATGCTGCAAAAGAAACGAAGAGTGAAATTTATAGCAATAAATGTCACATAAATACTTCAAACAAACATTGTAAACTTCATACTTTAAGGAATCAGAAAAATTATGCCCAAAGTTAGTATAAAGAAGAAAATAACAAAACTCATGAGCAGAAACAGATGGAATACACACACACAGGATAAAATTTTTTGAGGGGTGCTCTATCTTTCCGGAGCCTCCTACCCTGATCTATCCGAGCAGTTACCTATCTCCTCCTTTTTCCCCCCTTTCCAGTAAAGTCACCAATAAAATACCTTCCTTTCCTTAAACTTTGTTTGAGAAAACTTTTTTTTAAAGAAACAAAATTAACAAACTTTAGCTAGATGAAGCAAAAAAGAGACAACTCAAAATCAGAAATGAAAAAGCCATTATATCTCATACCACTGAAACACAAAGAATCATAATGGACTACTGTGAGCAATTATTTGCAAACCAGTTGGCTAAATTCCTAGAAATATTCAACTTAACCAAGATTAAATCATGAAGAAGCATAAAATTTGAATATACTAACAATGTGTTAGGAGATTGAATTAATAACGGAAACATTTTCCATCAAAGAAAAGCTTAAAACCTGATAGCTTAATTAGTAAATTCTACCAAACATTTAAAGAGGAATTAGTATCAGTTCTTTTCAAGTTCTTCCAAAAACTGAAGAGAATCTAGTTCCAAATTACATTTGATGAAATACACACAAACACACTACCCCCCAAAAAATGTTTACAGGCTACTATCCCTGGCAAACATAGAAGCAAAAATCCTCAACAAAATACTAGCAAGCCAAATTCAACAGCATTTTACTAGGATAATATTCCATAGTGAAGTCGGACTTATCCCAGGATGTGAAAATAAATATGATGCACAATATTAGCAAAATGAAAGATAAAAACCATACAATCATCTCAATGAATTTGATCAAATTCAACGTCCAAATAATAAAAATTCTCAACAAATTAGATATAAAAGAAATGTTAACCTTAACACAACCAGGACCATTTACCACAAGCCCACATGTACCATCACACACAACAGTGAGAAGTGTAAAGCTTTTCCTCCAAGATCTGAGGCAAGGTGCGTGTACCCACTCTTGCTACTTGCATTCAATAAGAACCCGCTGGAGAAATTAGGTCAAAAAAGGCCACCAATCAAAAAGTCACAAGTAAAATTTTTGTTTTAAGATAATATAATCTTATACATAGAAAACTCTAGATACCATCAAAAAAATGTTAGAACTAATAAACCAATTCAGTAAGTAAAGTTACAGAACAATAACCAAAAAAAAAAAAAAAAAAAAAAAAAAAAAAAAAAAAAAAAAAAAAAAAAAAAAAAAAAAAAAAAAAAAAAAAAAAAAAAAAAAAAAAAAAAAAAAAAAAAACCCTGCTAGAACTAACCAAAAAACTCAGAAAAGTCTCAGAATACAAAATCAACATCTAAAACTCATTTATGTTTCTTTATAATACCAAATTACCTGAAAAAATTTAGAAGACAATCCACTTATAATAGCATCAAAAAGAATAAAATACTTAAGAATAGATTTAACCATGGAGCTGAAAGACCTTTCCAATGACAGCTATAAAGCACTGATGAAAAAATTAAAGACAAAAAATGGAAATATCTTACATTCATGGTTCAGAAGACAATATTATCAAAATTGCCACACTGCCGTAAGTGATCTGCAGATTCAGTGTAATGCCTATCAAAATCCCACCGGCATTTTCACAAAAATAGGGAAAAAGCACACCAAATAACCTGCTTTGAAAATAGGCAAAGGACTTGAATAGACATCTCTGAAAAGAAGACATACAAGGGTTGGGGATATAGCTCAGCGGTGCAGTGCCTGCCTGGCAAGCTCAAGGTCCTCAGTTCAATTCCCATTACCCACCGAAAAAAAGAGACGCATAAATGGGCTAACAGTTACATGAAAAATGCTCAGTATCACTAATCAATAGGGAAATACAAATCAAAACCACCTCACACCTGTTAGAATGGTTATTCTCAGACAAACAGAAACAAAACTCTAATTTGTTAAGTATATTCAAATATCCAAGGGACTTTCAGTAAGTTTGTTTGTTTTTTTTTTTTTTTTTCCGGTACCAGGGATTGAACTCATGACCTTGTGCTTGCCAGGCAGGCGCTTAAGCCACTGAGCTAAATCCCAGGCCCCATTTTAAGGACAGAGACACTAGGTCTTTTTTTTTTTTTTTTTTTTTTTTGGTGGTGGTGGTGCTGGGGATTGAACTCAGGACCTTATGCATGCTAGGCAAGCACTCTACCACTGAGCTACATCCCCAGTCCTTCAGTAAGTTTTAAGTGGTAAAAAATTGTGTCACAGAATGAAATTGGCTTGCTTGATTTAATAAAACATTAATCAAATTTTATTTTCATAGAACAGGATAATTTTCAAGGAAAAACTAAGATTTTGGATTAGTAATCTGAATTGGTTAAATATTCATTTTTATTAAGTTTATTGGTACATTTTAGATATGCATAATGATCATATTCATCATAGGGGATTTGTATCCACACATGATATATTTTGATTCCTCTTTTTTTCCCAATCCCCTCTCCCCCCTTCAACCCATCTTCCCCTCCCTATTTACAAAGCTTTGTTTCCATTTTAGCCTTTTTTGAATCGCTTCCTTCCTTCCTTTCCCCCTCCCTCATCCTAGTTCTCTCCTTTTAAACAATTCCCGCCCATTTCACAATATCTATTGTGTATTTTGGTCCTTATTTACTCTCTCAGTTTGCCACACCAGGGAGGCAAGATGGTGTTCACACATGTGAGTCTGATTTTATTTCACGTAAGAGTATGAACTCAGGTGCATCCATTTCTGAGAAATGTTTACAGCAGCACAGTTCGTAGTAGCTAAATCTTGGAAGCAACCCAAATGCCCATCAGCCTAGGAATGGGTAAAGAAGATGTGGATTTTTTTTTAACACAATGGAGTACTAGTCTGTCATAAAGAAATATTAATTTTTAAAGCCCAGAAAATGCATATAGTCTCTCTATTTTCACTGTGCTGGGGTCCAACTCAGGGCCGTGAACTGCTAGGCAAGTGCTCTATGATGTGTTACATTCTAGTCTCCTATAAACCAGGTCCCTTTTGTGGACCTGATTTTTAAAAATTCACACATTAATCCCACAACTTTTAGATTTTTAACAATTTAAACATTTCCTGTAAATTTTATATTTACCAACAGATAAAAACAGGCCAGGCATGGTGGTGCACACCTGTAATCCCAGCACTAGGGGGGCTGAGGCAGGAGGATTGCTGCAAGTTTGAGTCTATCCTGGGCTTTGCAAAGTGAGTTCAAGGCCAGCCTGAACCACATAGCAAGATCCTGTCTCAAAAAAAAAAAAAAAAAAAAAAAACCCTGAAAAAAATTTAGAAACCAGAATTACATCTCCTTAAATTTCAAATCACATAAGAAAGCAAAGTAACTATACCTCCCCAGGTGTCGATGTGGATTCTCTTCCACCACACATACAGGAAAAGAAGGGCAGACAGGAAGAACTGGGAGGTGGTGTTGGCCCAGGCAGACCCTCTGAAGGAGGAAAAGTCATTATTACCTCTAAGCAAATCCTTTCAAATATGAACCGACAGATAGTCCTGGTGAGCTTTGGCTCTGTAGTAGACTCAGTTATCACACAAGTCTGAAGCTCCTTCACTGTCTTCTCTTAATATTTTAAAAACTGCACCCATTTATAATAGATTTATTTTATTCCCACTGAGATTGAGTTTTGTAGAAGAAACCAAAATTACTATTCACCAATGGGAAAATAAAAGGACATAAATATTTATCACCATTTCTTGTCCAAGAGTTTTAAATAACCCACTAAATAATTTCTCAGATATAGTTAGTCAAAAGCAATATATCAACCAGGTGGTGTTCAAAACACTGCCCTATATCCTACCAGCTTTATTGTCTAGGATTCTAACAGGTTTGTTTTCCATTAGAACTTAAGCTTGTTTTTTGTTTTTTGTTTTTTTTGTACCTGGAATAAAATTCAGGACCTTTCGCTTGCCAGGCAGGCACTTAAGCCACTGAGATAGATTCCCCAGCCCTAGAATTTAAGCCTGGGGCATCTCTAATAGGTGGTGTTTTATCACCACAAATGAAGTGCCCACGCTGTTACAGTGAGCCAGGAACTCTGCTTTCTCGTCTACTTTTGTGTCAGCCCCCTGTCCAGCCTTCACATTTTATCATTTATTAATTCATGCCTCTATTTTCTTACCTTATCCCACCCCAAACTGTTCTAACTATGGTTCCTTGGGAAGCTTCGAAGAGAAGTCCCGGAGGACACCTCCCAGGAGAGCCTGATACTGCATGGTCAGGTGCTGGTCCTCACTCGCCTGCTGACTCCAGCTGCCCCGGGCTGTCACCTCATCCAGCTTTTTAACATAAAGCAGATTTTTAAATGGGCTTTCACTGATTGTGATCGTTTTGGTGGTTGCTTGTTTTAGTTTGTTTTCACTGTGCTGGGCCCAAGCCAGGGCCGTGAACTGCTAGGCAAGTGCTCTATGATGTGTTATGTTCTAATCCTCTGCGATCTTTTTGTTGATGGCTTTTAACAGTAAGAAATAACTTTCCCGTCACTATCTGGCACCCACATTATTAACACAACCATCCATATAAACCCTACATAAGTTTCATTAAAAAGTATCTCCCTGGTGGTTGATGTGCCACATATTTTCTGTTCCATTCCATTTTCTCCTGTTTGATTCATAATATATTTCATGTTTTAAAAGTACTGGTCATGATCCACTAAGCTCATTTTTGTTTACAAAGGAACACACTACCCTGAAGCACCCCAAAAGTGCTGGACTCAGGCTGTACTGCAGGCATGATCATTCTCTAACCATACGTGCAAGGCTGGCCCTGGGCCAAGCCACCAGAGCATCCTCGGGTGTGGGTTGGCTCTGCACGGCAGCTGCCAAAGGAAGCCCACACTGATGGTGCCTGCGTGCCTTTGGGACCTTCTTGTCTTCAAGCTTCATAAGACAGACTCCGGCTCGTGCTCTTACAGCTCAGACCCTAGGAAGAGTCCCTACAAGCGTCCACCCATTTCTGCCTCTGCCTGGGTCCCGCACCTCAGCCTTCATGGACCAAGCAGCTCCCTTCTCCCAGCTAACTCTGCTTTTACTCACAGCCGTCGGCTTACACATCACTCCCTCCCATCTAATCTTCAGCCGCTTTGAACAGCCTGCATGCACTGCTCCCACCAGAGGCTCACACAGCAGCTGCCGGCCGTTACCTTCTTTCAGGTAAGAAAACCAGCCTCTGGGTGCCTGCTCACCTGTGCACATTCCCTCTGGGGATTGCTTCACCCCCTGTATCCCAGCCCTTAGGACTGATGCCAGCACCACTCCAGGTTTTGTTGAATGCATGGGTCATGACTTACACTACTCCGAGGTCCAGGGCGTACAGCAAGAGGGCATTCATGCCCACATTGATGACATTCGCTGCAATTCCAGTAATAACTTGGGGCATGATGATGCCCTAAATTTCCAAAACAAATAAGAAAACAACATTTTTAAAAGTCACTCAACCAAGCTGTCAAGTGAACTTTCAGAGTTAAACAGGTAACTTTTTTTTTTTTTCTGAGATGGGGTCTTCTTGCACTATTGTCACTCCTAAGCTCTAGCAATCTTCCCACACCAGCCTCCCCAGTAGCTGGGACCATGAGCCTATACCACCCATGCCCTACTTGCAGATGACAATTGCAGGTGGTCATACAAGACTGGAAGAACCAGGAGCAGAAACAACCAGAAATCCTCCCCCCACCTTGGTGCACCTTGCCAACAAGTCCACCAAAAGTTTGCAAATGCTTCTGAAAGCCCCGGTAGGTCATGGTTTCCATAACAGTGGCAGAGAGGATAGAAGGACTAATCACCAGAAGAGCAAGCAGGTCCTGGCATGGCATGTAAAAGAAACTCTACGGGACACAGTAGGGCCAAACTGCTTTATTATTCTCCAAGGTCATGGGGAGTGTTGAGTCTCATGTGCAAAACACCCGGCAATGCCTACTTTATAGCAGGTGTGCAGATAATGTTTGTCCCTTTGTTTTCTGGTACCAGCCCCCACTATTTTTGTTTACACTGCCGGTAGGATAGTGTACTTGGATAGACGTTCTCTTTAGGTAATACCTCTCCTCCATTTAAACAGGGTTGCCTATTAGGAAGGCAGAATGCATTTATTCTGGCTCATGGACAGTGCTTTTATGTTTAACGGCCAGTAGGCTATTTGTCTGGGATGGACAGCAAAGGGACAGTGAAGAGTACTCAGCCTCTGACCTTATCCACCCATCTCCTAGCCTCAGCCTTCTCCCTCGATTCCCGGGCTGCCATGGTGTACTGAGGTCATGGTGCCCCACGACCACTTCCACCAAATGTCTCAGTAGTAAATCCAGGCCCTTTCCCTCTAAGACAACTAGCCTAGTTCTCAGGCTAGTCACAAAACTGGCTGCCAGCACCCAGAAGAGCTAAGGAGCTGAGAGGGTTAAGAGATGACCAGGAGGAAGTAGACAGATTGTCATGAGCATCTCTCCTGGGCTGGATGAAACTCAACTACAAGGTCCTGTATCTCCCACATGAAGAATCTGGTAGGAAAAAGTATGAATTACTTTCATAGCAAATTTCTTTAACATATTTAGGTTTCTAGTATTATGGAGTAAAAATATAAAAAGAACCAGTACCTGACTTTGTAAATACTTCGTCTGCAGCTGGAATAGGAATGCTGCCTATAAGATTAAACAGAAAGGCAAACATCAAATGTTCACTTCAGTTCCAATCTGGTAGTGGTGGTGGTGTTATCTTTGTGATGCTGTGGCTGGAACTCAGAGCCTCACATCTGCTAGGCAAGCACCCTACAACTGAGCTTCCGCAGTTCCAATTTACAGCATACTACCTCATGATGACGAGATCTCAGATTTAGGAAACTAGACTCACCATAAACAAACACCAGGATGCTAACTATTTGAAATTTTTCACAGTAGGTAAAGATTTAGTCCCTCAACAACGGACACAGACAAATTATAAACAGTCAAAGCATAAGCCACAGCCTTGATATTCTGAATGACTCTAAGGGTACCCAGGAAATGTTCTGATTACTTTGCTATCAAAAGATATCACGGGGGGCAGGGGATTTAACTCAGTGGCATAGCGCCTGCCTGGCAAGTACAACGTCATGAGTTCAATCCCCGGTACTGCAAAAAAAAGGTATCACAGAATAAGGAATCAGGAAGAAAACATTTTCCCTTCAATGCTTGCATTTAATCTAAGCTAGTTGGAGCCAGGGATATAGCTCAGCGGCATAAGTGCTTGCCTAGCAAGGACAAGGTAGTGAGTTCAATTCCAAAAACATATATATATATATATATATATATATATATATATATATATATACACACACATATATATAAAACAATTTAGGTTGGTGGACACCAGAGTGGCACATATTCTGAGACTCAGTAAGGTAGAGACAGCAGATACCAGAAATACCCCTTGCACTTTTGCATGAATGTTTGTGGTCAATAAATGACAAGGAGTGAGTCAGGACAACACAACCAAAGGAGCTGCTTTACACCCAACATTGACAACCTTGATACTCACAGGAAGAGCAGGAATGAAAATGATCACATAAACCTGGGCTATCCTGTAATAAATAACAAAATAGGTTTAATTAATAGGAACATGATTTCTGGTTGTACCATTTCAAGGTGAACCCACAGAATATTTTTAAAAATTAAAACTAAGAGTAATTTATATAAGAGAACCCAAATCCCGACTCTGGTTTTCTGCAACATACGTCAACGGCCCTTGAGGCCAATTCTGTCTCCTTCCTAAAGAGGAAGCCTAATGACATTTCCCAACTTGTTCTCAGCCTAAAAAGTGGAGTGAATGCAACAAAGAGAAGTAAAACTTGAGCATGATTCAGAAATCTTTTGAAAGCATCAGGGGTACCTCACAGTGAGCAAGAGTCTACTGGGAAGGGCCATGTATCCCAAGGACAGTCCCTGAGGCCATGCTGGGATTGAAGGTTTAGAAAAGCATCTCTAAAAATTGTGTCTACTTCTGTGATGGGGAAAGCGGCCTGTATTTGCAGGACGCCAAAATGGAGGGATGGCGGGAGGGAGGTGACGCCAGGCACACTTTTATCCTGCTTGTCACGCCGGCTCAGGTGGTCCCTGCAGTTCTTGGGCTGGGCTCACAGTCACAGCTTCCAAAGGGCTCAAGTCCAGCTAACTGGCAGAAACCATCAACACAGGTATGCTGGAGGTGAAGCCAGGGCCTTGACCAAGCCAGCAAAGAGCGCAACTACTGAGCCACACCCCATCCCAGACAGCCACTTACTCTTGACCTAAGTTTCTCAACTGGAGACACTGACCTGGAGACTTCGGGGTCTTGTTTTAAGAGGAGGAGGAGGCGCTCAGTGTTGATGAAGATGGCCCAGCAAGGGAAGCAACACAGCAACAAGATGAGGATTCCTCTCTGAAGTATGATCCCCACATGTTTAAGGTTCTTGCCTCCAAAGGACTTGGGAAAGCAAACAGAGAAAGAATCCCATGGTGTATGCTGAGACCTGGACCTTGCACTTCAGCCACTACTGGGGCCCTGGTAGCCAAAGTTCCATAGCTGACTGGGCAGGGGACCTGCAAAGCCAGCAGCAGCCAGTGAGCCAGGAGGCTGCTGTCCAGGGACACATGGGTCCCTGCTCCCCAGAACTGACACTGTTAACCTATGGGTACTGGAGCAGAGACAGGAGCCTAGAGTGCTGAGGGAGAGAATGCAGTCAGAGGGACAGAGGGCCTCGAGGGACAGGGATATTTGCAGAGGCAAAGAAAGAAAGATATAGTATGGAGATGGTCCAGTGGGTTAAGGACAGCCAGGTGCTTACTTGACAATGTCATCCATAGAGGTGAGGTGGGGATCCAGAAGAGGACAGGCCCAGCAGATAAGCACAAATGCAAAAGGCTGAGTTGACAGTGGGAGTGCAAAGAACACTTTCAAGAAGCTTGTGGAGGGTTGAGGTGTGGCTCAGTGGTAAAGCACTTGGCTAGTATGCAAGAGGCCCTAGGTTCCAACCTCAGCACCACAGAACAGAGGGACACGGGGATATGGGGAGCTAAGAGAAGGAGGAACAAGGTAAATGCAGCCCTTGAGCAGATGGGACCCAGAGGACAGAAGCTGTTAAAGAGAATGATGGGAAACCAGTGATTTGGACTGATCAGAATTCTATACTAGCCCCAGCAGACCAGATCAGACCGAAATGGAGTTCCTCTTGTTAAATGCCACACCGTGAAACTCAAATTTCAGGAAGCAGATCAATCCCAAAGCGGACCAGTTTATCCTGACAACAGGAAATCTCAACTGCGTGAGTCTGTGTGATAAAGACGTCCCTCCTGCTTAAACCTATCTAGGAAAATAACCTAAAGGAAACTGATGTTGACCAGTTATCTTCCAACTGTTTGCTTTCTTGTTCCCACCTTATAAAATCCACCATTTTGCCATGGCTGGTGGGAGCGCTCACTCTGTTGGAGAACGAAGTTGCCCCATTCTTGAATTGCAAATAAAGACCAGATAAATTTATAAGTAAGTTTGCTGTAATTTTGCCTTTTGATGTTGTAAAGTTAACACAGCTATGCTTGTATGTTTACAGTCATTAGCAGCATTGGATTTAACACAAAAAAGGAAAGCAGGTAACTCGCTAGGAGCCTCTAGGGTGAAAGGTAAGTGCCCTCCAAAAAGCTGTGTGGCAAGGTGCTCCTCACCTGAGACATTAGCGTGTCACAAGCGGAAGCTAAGCCGGTTCCCACTGAAATCCCAGTAACATTCACAACCTGCAAGAAACAAGCCAGGTGTGGCATTCAGTGTCTGTGTCAAACACCACTTACCACCAAGGAACTTCTACAAGTCCATTTTTAAAGATGGTTATATACTTAACCCTATATATTTTATATCAAGTGGGTGGGTGTCACCAATCCTTATTGATTACTGAACAAAAAAACACCTTTTAACCAAAGAATCATGACCACTTTGTGTCAACTGGCAAAGCCTAAAACCTAGCTTTTCTTAATACTACACCTGACAATTTCTTAATACCTCACATGTATTTAAATTCCATGCAGGATTCTGTGGCATGCGCCTATGGTCCTGGCTACTCAGCAGGCTGCAGAAGGAGGATTGCTTGAGCCCAGGAGTTCCAGGACAGCCTGGGCGACGTGGTAAGATTTTACCTTTTATTTTATTTATTTATTTTTTTATCGGTACAGGGGATCAAACTCATGACCATGTGCTTGCAAGGCAGGCACTTATGCCGCTGAGCTAAATCCCCAGCCCCAAGATTTTACCTTTAAAAATTAAACAAATAAAGGTAAATAAAAGTGGTTAACATCTAACAGCCACGCCCCTATCTGCTAGTAGGACATGCATTTAAACATAACAGCAGGGGCCAGGGATATAGCTCAGTGGCACAGCACCCGCCTGGCAGGTGTCAAGTCATGAGTTTGATTCCTAGTACCAAAATTAATTAATTAATTATTAAACATAACAACGGGGCCGAGGGTGTAGCACCTTCTACCTGCCAGGCAGTCTCCAAAGCCTTTCACGTACATGTTGTTAGTCCCATTTCTTGTGTAGCATGATTATGATTTTGCCCAGGTTACTCAGATGGCATGAATTGAAGGTGGGGAGTCCGGCTGCAGAGCTCAGGCTTCAACCCTCTAGTGAGAAACAGGTCACTCTCTTTGACTGGACCTTAGCCAGTACCCTAACATCTAAGGTCACAGACAGAAGAACACAGGAGAGGGCAGAGCCTGTAAGTGCTGTTGTGGAACAGAGAAGAAGAAAAAGGGGAAATGCAGAGCGAGAGGTCTGAAGATCCCCATCCCTATCCCGGGTCTCACATGGAGCAGTGATGTCAACCCCAGATGGTAACCTCTCTACTTACTAAGACTATCCCCATCCTACAGACTGAATACAGGTTGAGAGTGACCCCCAAAGGTGCATGTGTTAGAAGCTTGTTCCCCAGGGCATCAGAGTTGAGAAGTGATTCTTCAACAAGTGGGACCTTGCAGAAGATGGTTAATCACTGGGAGCATCACCCTTGGAAGAAATTAATGTAATGCTCGAGGAATCCTGGTTAGACCTTGTGAATCCCCCTTGCTTCCTGAGTCATCGTGTGATTGCTCTCTTCCTCTTAGAGGTGCTCTGGCTATGTGCATCGGCCACGCTGTGGTGCAACCAGAACGCTGTGCTCTAGAACTTCTAGAACTACAAGGTAAATAAACCTCTTCTTTCTAAGCTACACAGCCTTAGATATTTTCTTTTATCAACAGTCAGTGGACTAAGACATCTGGTAACCCAAAGCTCTAGTCCCTAGGAGCTAACAGGCCACAGAGAATGCCTAACAGTTACCCCATGAGGCTGGATCTAAATGAGACCCAGAGGACCTACACCACAACCCTGAGTTCCTCCAGAGGCACCTCAAATCCATTGGGAAAGAAGGTGATATGCGCCATTTTCTGAAAATGTTTCCATTTTTTCTTGTGCTTTGCTTTTGCTTTGGGGAGGGTGGTTTCGTTGTTGCTTTCTTTTTGTTGTGCTTTCATTTTTGGTGAACTAACTAATTTTGGTTGGCTTCGAATACTATTTCCTCTACAGCTCATTATTCTACCTCTGGGGTCCAGTCAGCTGGCCCAAAAGCCACAGCCATGGGCCCCACTGCTTCAATAATCACAGATTCTACCAAACTGAGCTGGCATCATGTCTCTCCCTTACCATGGACAGCTTTATAATAAAAGATAGGACAAAACTTGCTACTGTGTCTCCCATGGCATCTGCAAGAAACATCTCATTGTCTCAGTACACAGAAAGATTATCTTTCCCCTAAATAAACAGTTTGGCAAAACTGGGGTACATGAGACTCCCCCAGAGCGGAGCTCAGAACAGAAGTGCAGCATTCTGTCCCTCCATCTCTGTCCCTTTGACCCATCCCATCTCCCATCGGCTATTTATTTATCCTTCTCTACTGACTGCATTTGTGTAAATCAGCTTACGTTCTCTGTGGAATGAGGTGGAACACAAACAAATGCTCTTTCACTTACAGAAAACAAACACTTCTAAATTCCTTCATCCTATAAAGAGTTTTTCATAAAGTCAAGATCTTTCAAAGCTAGCTCACTTTCATAAATAAAGTTATCCTGCAGCTGAGCCTGTTGGCTTCCCAGCAGTGGGTTACAATTTAACAACTGATTAAAGGGAAAGTGTCACCTCCCCCTTGCCAAGGGCTGACAACAGAGCTGCCAATCTAGGAGTTTATCTCAGAGATGGCTCCTGCCTGGGGAACACCCCATCCTTCCATCCCCTATTCAGGCTTTCTAGATAATCGGGATTGTATTCAGTCTGGGCCTTGAAAACTAAGAAAGCTTCTCTACTCTCTTATTGGATGACTTGAGAGATAAAAAGACAGAGGGAAGGAAATTGCCACAAATCTCCTCTTTAATCTTAATTTATTATTTACCCTAAGATGCATGCTTAAATAATTTTAGGGAAATAAATGAAAGAAAAGGAATCCTAGGACTTTATGCAAACTTATAATAGTGACGGATCGTGACGGTTTAAATTCTCACCACATTGCAGGATGGAAAATCATAAAGGGGTAGGGCTGAAGGGGAAAAAACAAACCATAAGATTTCCAGTGAGAACTGACTCAAAGACCAAGACACCTGAGCAATGCATCTCTATGTAGGCCAGATCAGGGCCAGAAACCAAACTGAGCAAAAAATGAATATGGGCTTGCAAAGCAGTGAAGAGAAACCAGAGACAAAGAAAATCACCACAGCAAAGCCAGGACCCAGACCCAGCAGACACAGGGCCCGGGACCCAGGGAAGGGCTCTGGTCTTAGAGGGCAGGTGAACTCCAGCTGAGGCGTGAGGCAGGAAGATGAAGGAGGCCCAGGACAGTGCAATAGGAAACAGAAAAGAAGGAGGGTTTCTAAGTAATGTGGGAAATGAAGGCCATGCTGACTTATGAAGACCGGAAGTGTAAAAAATATAAGAGGGGGTCTAGGGGTGTTGCTGACAGCTAGAGTGCTTATCTAGCACGTATGAGGCCCCCCAGCACTGCAAAAACTAAAAATTAAAGAGGCGAGTACATCCAGCCTCCAGCAAATAGTTTCAAACTCTCTGGGCTGGAGGAGTCCCTGCATCTTCCACCTGATCCATCCCACAAGTGGTCACCTGAGCCAGAAGCCCAGGTCAGGGATGGAGATATGGCAATAAACAGTGGGCATTTCAAACAGATGGGTGAGAAAGTGAAGTGGGACTCTCACAGAGGCCACAGAGAGCTGAGGAGGATCAGTCTGAAACATCACTCACAGGGCAGCCAGTGAGGGCAAATCCTCCGCTACCAGCAAAGGGGCAAGAGTGGGTCACTGCCAGCTGCTGGCAAAGCAAAGTGAACAGAGCAAGGGATCAGACTGGAACGGAAGAAAATGCAATGAAGACAGCATGTGGTCTTTCTGGCAAAGAGAGCACAGACGAAGGGAGGCAAGAGAGGGCCAGGTAAGCAGAGGGATGAATGGGGATGTTTTCATAAAAAAGAGGCCAGTGGTGCACACCTGTAATTTCAGCACTCTGGGAAGCGGAGGTAGGAGGAGTACAAACTCGAGCCCAGCCTGGACGATTCAGTGGTTTATCAAGATCCTATCTCAAAATTAAGAAATAGAAAAAGCTGGGGACAGGGCTCGATACAAAGGCCATGGGTTCATTCTCCAGTTTCAAAAAAAGAAAAACTTCTAGGCTATCATGATATAGTGGGAATACATAAAGGAAAGAAAGGTTCCGGAGTATAGCAGAAAACGGATCCTGAAGCAGGGATGGCAAAAGCTCTGGGGATGCATGGAACAGGAGGTAAGAGGTCAGGTGCTGCCTGTTTGACCCAGGGTACAAGGCAGAGGGCCAAATGGGGGCCACCAGAGCGAGAGAAGATGACTCCATGAACTCAAGGGCAGGAAGAGTGGGCATCAGGACTTAAAGAGTTCCAGGGACAAAAGATGGAAAAAAGACTAGAAAAGTAAAGTTGAAAATACACACTGTAGGTTTACACGGGGGGATGAAAACGTGCAAGGTGAGGATCCCAACGTGGATTTGGAGGTCCGCAAGTCAGAGAGACAGAGGGACAGAGGTTAGCCATAGCCCACAGATGAGGGCAGAGCTTAGAGGAAGGAGCCTCAGGCTGCGGTCACTGACTGGCCAGGTGCTGCCATGCACAGGAAAGCACAGGACGAGGTGGGCACCCAGAAATGAGTGCTGGGGGTTCCTGCTGAGAAGCAGGGACAGGAAGATGACAGACCTCAGTCCCAGCCTCAGACCTTACTCACTCACTCACTCACTCACTCACTCACTCATGCTCACATCTTAAGGGTGACCAGGACAGCTTGGACCAGGGCTCCATGCCAGGTGCCATGCAGGGAATACACACATCTTTGCAGCAGGAGACACCAGACAGAACATGTTTTAAAGTCCCTCTTCCTTCTTAACTTTCTATAAACCCAATCTAAATTTTCAAAGAAAGCTGAAATGTCTTTACTAACCCCTTCACCAAATACAGTAACCAGAGCATAAATCAAAGGTGATACCACCTAGCCAGGTCTTCTCTAATGTGAGGCTGAATGGTAAACCTCTGTGGGGTTTCCACAATCTCAGGATGCATCCCAAGAGGGACAGACAGACACTTTCTGAAACCGGAGCGGGGAACCTTCTGTGAAGAGAGGCTGGAGTCTTTTTCTAGTCTTTGAAAGTCTAGATTACTTGCAAGAGAAACAGCTAACCCTTACCTCACTAAGACCCACAAAGACTTCAAAGCAGGTATAATTTCAATCCACACAAACAAAAGAGACTTTACACGCATGAAACAATGGGACCTTTGAGGAATGGTGTAAATCAACTAATGGTTCCCTTGGCTTGATTCGATAATAGGAAAAAAAAAAAAGCCACATTCTTTTAGTTTTGGTTGATATGCACAACACACATGCTAGCCTCCCTACAAGACCTCTGTAAATTGAGCACTTAAAGGACTTGACAAATATCTAAAGACCTTTCAGCTCTAAAGACCCAATGGATCTGTAGGTCAGGCCTGCAAAGGATGTGGCCCTGAAGACATGACACAATTCCCAATCTGAGGCGTGGGACCTGTGGCGCAGCTCAGCTGGCCTAGCACGTAAGAGACCCTGGGTTCACCCCTGGCACCACAAAAATACAAATAAACAACTGAATTTCTATGGCTTTGCTATGTCATCAGCTCAAACAAAAAGATGAAATTTAAGATGGGTGTTGTGGGGCAGGCCTGTAATTCCAGCATTCAGGAGGCTGAGGCATGAGGATCACAAGTTGGAGGTCAGCCTGGGCAATTTAGCAAGGCCTCATCTCAGAAAAAGTAAAAACAAAACCACCTACCGAGGTGGCAAGGGTGACAGCATCCAGTTCGACTTTGCCCAGATGTCCGCAGAATATGGAACTGACGACGCTGATAAGAAAGATCATCAACTGTGCAAGGAACTGCGAGGGGACAGAAGGAAGGCAGTTCACGCCCAAAGGTCCGAGTACCAGGGACGCGCTGGGGGCGCAGCCCGGCCCTCGGGTCGCCCCACTCACCACAGGGCCCACGAGCACCGCGGGCGCCGTCGCCTCCCGCTTCAGGTCAGGGGGCAGCGCACCCCGCAGGCCACCGCGCCACCCAGGGGCGCAAGGGCGCTGGGAGGGCGGCTCCGCGGCGGGGGGCAGCTCCGCTGCGGGGGGCGCGGGGGCCTCGGCGGCGGCGAGCTCGGGGGGCTCCATGCCGGCGCCCGGAGGGGGCTCCCCTGCAGCGGCAGGAGTGCAGGCAGCGGAGGCCAGAGGAGCCACTGCGGGGAGCGGGCGGGCGGCGCAGGGCCCAGCCCCCACCCTCCCCATCCCCCCCACCCCCGCCCGGACCCCGCGCCCCGGCCAACCGCCGCCGCCGCCGCCGAGCCCGGGGGAGGGAGCTGAGAGCGGCCTGCGGTGGGGAGGGGGCGCCCTGCGAGGCCGCTTGGGTGTCTGTGAAGACTTCGCAGGGGGCAGACGCAGTCCCCGGCCTTGCCCCGGCCGAGCCTCCCCACCTGCGCTGCACAACTGAGGCGGAGGGCAGAGGGCTCCAGAAGCCCCTGGGCTGCCCAGACGCCCTATGGGGAGGACAAAGCCAGAGGAGCTGGGGAGGGGGCATCAGTGGGGTCCCATTGGGAGCCCACACTCTGTACAGAGCTTGATCAAGGTTCCTGGAAAATGAGGATCCATTTAGGAAAGAGCCCCGAGGTTGGAGATGCCTTGTGATGGCCCTACCCACAATCAGCAGTTGGGGGTCAGGAGTGTGGCCCAGTGGTAGAGCCTGTGGCAGTGCAGGAGGTTGGGGCGCAGGAGGGGTGGGTCTGTGGTGCGGGGCGGTGCTTTTATACTCACAATAATAATGTTTTTGTTCATTATCTGTTCTTTCAGGGAGAAGGAAGGCCTCACCTAGACATGTATCCATTCTGGCACTGAGTGTGCTCAGTACACAGGGAGGTTTTCTGATTAGCTTTGTGCGTTAACTCCATGAAGGCTGAAAGAATTAGCCTAACCCTACCCCTCTATGAAAACTCTCCTCTGACACCATCACCCCAGCCACTGTAATTTCCCTTTGGATTTTCAAGCTCCAAAGACTTCGCCTAACTGTGTACCAACAGTGCCTGAGACCTGGATGCCAACAGAAGATGAACAGATGCCATGTGTGTGCTGAATAATAATCTATGACACAAGGAAAGATACATTGTAAAATATATTTTTAAAAATCACACAGTAAGAATCTTTGAGCACTTTGTATATAGGTTTGTGTCTTAGAAAACAGTAAGCATGAGACATATGAAAGCCATACATAAATGCAGTCAATACACAGTGACCCTTGGTTGAGACTGTGGTGGATGATTTATTTCTGGAGCATCACCTTTCAAACATTGTCTTGGGCCAAAATATAATGTTTATGTTGGTTCCTTTTCTTCCTTAGAAAAATATTTGGATTCTCAGTTCTTAAAAACCCACGGGCACGGCTGAAGTGCATTAGCTGAAAATGAATCGTCATTGTGCCTAGGAAATATTTATCTAAAAGCTGGGAAGTATTATCTACAAGTGGCCCCCAACTTAAGATGATCTGAATTGGGCTGATTTAGCTCAGCAGCATAAGCGCCTGCTTGGCGAGTGCTAGGGCATGAGTTTGATCCCTGATACAAAAAAAAAAAAATCTGAATTTTAATGGTTTAACATAGTTGATAGAAACTGTACTTTGAAGTTCAAGCTTTTCCCAACCGTAGCAGTAGGTAGGGGCATTGACACTATACTACAGCTGCTCAGCTAGGATGCGTGGTAGGTAAGGTGTATTAAACGCATTGTCAACAATATTTTCTTTTTTCTTTTTATTGTTGTGATAGTGGTGACAGTGCTGGGGATTGAACCAAGGACCTTCAGCATGCTCAACACGGGGTCTACCCTGAGCTACACCCCCAGCCCTGAGTTAGGAGGTACCTTTTCAGGAAGTAATCCCATCTGTATCACTTGACCCACACCCTGCCTTGATTTTAAATGGTTGCGGTCATGCGCTTGAAAGGGTTTCTAAACAAAAGCGAAAGGGGGTAGTCAATTAGGAATGGAACTCTACCCTAACTCACAAATTGCCTAACAGCGAGCAGGGTGAAGAAGAAGTTAGGCGTCTATCAAACAGACTTGTACTCAGCCAATGAGAAAAGGGGGATGGAAATGTGTGTCAAGGAGGGGAAGGAGTTAAATGTCCGTGGAAACCCGGCAGGTGGTCAGTCTGTTGGTTGGGCTGGCACCCCTTTCTTGCAAGAATGAAGAATTGCCCCTAAAAGTCCATTCTCTGGGTCTGGACACGTGAATGCTAACCCTTCTCACACACATCACTGAATTTTGATGCATACTCTCACTAAAATCCCGGCGAGCAAGACTAAAAGGACCCCAAGGAGCAGGAGCCCGCGCCGCAGCACCAACTGTTTCCCAGACAGTTTGCTGTTTTTCGTATGGGCAGGCAAAGGTTGTTCTTGGCGTATCTGTTGTTCCAACTGAATCTCCTCTTTCTTTTCAAAGTTTGTCATTAAAATCTCTCCGTGGTTTTCAGGACTCACTGTAGAGGGAAAAGGGAACTTAGCAGCTTGAAAGCAATTTCTTTTCATCTGTATAAAAGATGATGTATATAATGTAGTGGTAGCTAGGAGAAAATTAACTCGGGAAATAGTTGCTAAGGGAAATAAATTGAGTTAGGCAAGAACTTCTAGGAATACATTCCTAAACTTTGGGGGGGTGGAGCTGTGCTCCATGAAATGACTGTTATCCCTTCAAATTGTTTTTTGTTTCAAGAGAAAACCACAAGGAACCACTCTTTTGCTCATTACAATGCTCGGTTCTCCATCCAAGAGACATTGACATCTGTCATTTTTAACATGGGTGGTAAGATCTCACCCTGCTGTGCTCAGGAATGTACTCATCTTAATGTATTACAAGGAGTCTCTCTACAGTGAATATGCACAAAATTTCTCCAATGAAAGCTCTTTGCTGCCTTGTTCGGAGAGACACTGCTCCAGGAGTTCTCCTTAGAGTTACTTGTTCAAATATTAAACTTCCTGCAGTCCTTTGTCCCCTGGTTGTGCCTTAGTGGCTTCATTATAATGATCTCTTTGAGTGCTTCTCCACTCTCTCACAAACCATTATCGGCTTGGGTATTCTGGGTAGAAAAGCTAACACCTCACAATCCCAGCTCATTGTCTCAGGAAGTTAAAGAATGCAATCAAGGACAGAAGGAAGCAGTTAAGGGAGTAAAAGAAGGAAGAAAGCTCCTGGGGTAGTTAGACGAGGTCCTGGAAAGTGGATTTGCTCAGTGGGGTCTTTGTCCCAAATCATTTGCAGAGAGCAGAGCGTAGGAGCAGAGCAGACTGTGTCAGTCTGTCTGTGGGCCACCACCACCCCCAAAAAAACAACTGACACTCAAGTTTTTTAATGTAAAGTTCAAAGAAAAACTATTTAGTGTCCCCAAATTCCTTGAATCCAGTCCTCAGCCCAAAAGTAGGGAGAGACTGCTGCCTTGGTTCATTCTGCCTAAAAAGTTTCTTTCAAGAGTCTTTCCTGGGAGTCAGAATCCTTATCTTTACTTTTTATCATTTTTCCTGTGTTTGCTTTTACATTTCTAAGCTTAACTATCTGCATGGCTTGAATTAGCTCTTAATTTGAGGTAGGTGCTATTTTTGTTTCAATGCTGACAGGCCTGACTCCATCTTAGGCCCTGTCCCTTGCTAGCTGCCTATTCAAAAGCTAAACAGTTAAACTGCCTCTTACACACAGTGCTCTCTAAGTTAAAATTCACAGAGGAAATTTTCAAAGAGCCTAAGTTCCTAGAATGAGCATTTCAGGAAGAAAATACGTGGGTCTGTATTACCCTGGACGGGGTTTGTTAAGGTGGTGAAGAATAAGGCTTACTTGAAGAGATACCAAATGAAGTTTAGAAGATGAGACAGCAAAACTGATTACTGTGCTCAGAAATGCTTGGTGATCCAGGACAAAAATAGGTACAAAATACAGGATGACAGTTTGTGTAAATAACAGATATCATTTTTCAGATTGCTTATGTCCATATTGAAGGGGATGTGATAGTCTGTGCAAGGGAAGCACACGAACTACCAAAATACGGTGCGTGCGACAGTTGGCCTAACAAGTCATGCTGCAACTTACCATACTGGCCTGCTGCTGGCCCTCAGGCGTCTCAGCGTGTTTGGCCCGGGTGAGATCTATGAAGGCCAGCAGGAGATGACTGGGGATGTACACAATGTGGAAAACATTGCTGGTAAACCCGGTGCTTTCACCTGCTTTTTGGTTGCAGGCCTTACCAGAACTACATCTGGCGAGAAAGTTTCTGGATCCCTGAAGAGTGCTGTGCCTGGAGGCTTGTCTACCCCTCACTATCCAAGCAGTTCCCCGCTTATGATTCTGAAAGCAAGGAGTGCAGTGCAGAAGTGCACTGGAAGAGCACCATGGGTCACTCCAGACGTGATGCAGGAGGTGCATAAGGCAATTCATGCTGCTATATGACAGAATCAGCCTATGAAAAGAAACTGAAGAGAGAAGTTAAAAAGAAGAGATGGAACTGTCCCTTTTTGTCCCTTGCCCAAAAGAAAGATTGGGTAGTTCAAAAGAAGGCAAGCTTCCTCGGAGCTCAGGAGTGGGCTGCTGAGAGTTAAACCAAATTTCTATGAAGATTTTTCAGATTAAGACAAATAAACTTGTTGTTTGAGAAAACTAGAGAGAGAGAGAGGAAGAAAAGAAAAGAAAAGAAATCACTTTCCTCCAGAACTCTGAAGACATGTACGTAACACACTCCTAATACAGGTTGTGGATCCCTAATCTGAGATAATGTGAAAGTGAAACACCTCTGATCAGAAGCATTTCAGTTAACTTGCAATCACTTAAATTTATTAGGAGGCTGTGTGTGAGTGCTACTTGCCCTAAGAGTGGGTAGCCCAGGGATAGAAAGAGGGCTTGTTCTTTTCTTTCCCCCATATTGAGAGATTAAACCCCTGGGACACTGTACCGGTTCCCTCCTTTTATTTATTTATTTATTTATTTATTTATTTATTTATTTATTTGATACAGGGTTTTACTAATTTACCCAGGTAGTACTCAAATTTTCAATTATCCTGCCTCAGCCTCCATGAGTGCTGGGATTATAGGCATGAGCCGTCACACCTGGTTGCTAATCTCCTTCTTGTGCTGTTAGATAATCTGCCTTTATTTTTCCCTTTGGAAGTTTTTAGGGTATTTTCCTGCTGTTACTGGTATTCTTAGTTGTTTTGATTCCTTATCTCATTGCTGAGACAAAGATACCTTACACACAAAGTTAAAGGGAGAAAGGTTTAACTGGCTCACAGTTTGTAGAGGTTTCACTTCATAATTGGCTGGCTCCAAGGCAGGACAGCATGGCAGAGTGACATTGCAGAGAATAAACAGTTCATGCCAGGCAGAAGGCAGCAAAGTAGAAAGCAGCAAGCAGTAACCCTGACAGCCCTCTTTCTGTCCCTTATACTCTGTCTGGGCTACCCACCCGTAGGGCAGGTAGCACTCACACACAGGAAGAGCCTTCCCATTTTCCACTCCCAGAACTACGCCAGATCAATCAATAAAATGATTTAGTAATTCACACACCTTTGATCCCAGCACCACACACACTAGATCCAATCACTTCTGAAAAGCCCTACTTATGAGTGCATGAGGCTCTAGGGGGGACATCTAGACCCAAACCATAACATTACTACTCTGAAGCATCATGGGACTGTGTGTAGGTGTGAGTCATTATCCTGCTTGGTACTTAGTAGGCCCTCGAATGTGAAGACTCACAGTTTTGCTCAGTTCTATGAATAACCTTGATTTATTTCTTAGTTTATTTCTCCCTCCATTTGCTCCTTCTGAAATGTTTATTTTCTTTCTGCACAGACCTAGAAAATAATTTTAAACATAATAATACCAGCTCATATCTGCCAAATGCTTATCCTGTATCAGACCTTTCTCAGTACTCAACACTCACAGCAATAGTAGGTACCATATCAGCCCAATTTTATAAATCAGGGGAATTTACACTAACGGTAGAAACCTCGGACCAACCCCTCCCCTCAAGATGATTGTAAAATCTAGATAAAAACAATTTCAAAATATCACCTTGAAGGCATCAGAGAGCTAACAATGTAATGAAGAATTACCAGGACATGATCATGAGGAAGATGGAAACCCAGACAGGAAGATCCTGGCCTTTAGGGCTACTTCTGTCCAGCGAATTCCCTATCTGGAAAATGGTGCTCAGAGGCTAAGCAGTACCCAGCAAGAGTGGGCCCCGGTACACCTGTGTCTGGGCTTGGAATGTCTCTGAAGGGCTGAATCCAAAAATTAAGTATAAATGAGAAGTAAACCCGCCTCACACTGGCTGCCTCTCACCTCTAGATCAGCCAGGTGGTCTAGAAACCTCAATTTGTGAAATTCTCCTAGGTTGCCTGTGAAACTACTAGATGTTAAGTTAGATATTAATATGCAGTCAGAGAGGGTTTGGACCCTCAAGGAAGTCAGCAAAAAAATATGAAGACATCAGAATTTTGGCTGGAGGCAAATCTGCAGAGAACCTCAGGATCATGACACCATAGCCAGGCCTGCAAGACTCAGGCAACCTGGGATTATACTGCGATTAGCACCAGCTAGTCCAGCAGGGCAAGACAGGGATCAGACACATAGGTGTGTGACTAGAACATCTGGATCCATTCTCCCCTCCCTTTCCAAAAATGACTTTGATCTTTCTATATACCCTTGCTGCATGACTCATTTCCTCATTGGATCAATATTAACTAAGTGGGCTGGGGAAATGTCTCAGTGGTGTGGCACCTGTCTGGCAAGTGCAAGGTCCTAAGTTTGATTCCCACTACCACCATCAGAAAAAGCATAAATCAAAACTTTTTTAAAAAAATTAACTAAGCAGCTAGAATTATAATCCTAAAGGTTTAATTGTAGTCTGACCCACACTGTACCCACATTGCAATTTTGCTGTACAAATTACTCCTGACAGAAGGCCTGGCAGTCACTGACACAGGACCCTTCCTGGAGATCCAGGAGCTACTGTCTTTCTTATTCCCGATAAAACTCTTCTAACTTCTTTCTTTGGTTCACAGCTTCATTCCTGGATACTGTGAGATCGTTAACTCAGCACATCTGACCTCTGACAGGTTGGGAGTTCTACTTTTCTTGAATCAAAACCTCAGTGTCTGACAAACAACATCCTACCTGAAGATACACAACTTTGTTTTAGACCTCGAATGATTTCTAAAACAAATTTAAAGTGTGGAACACAAAGACAACCAGACACACAGGAGACTAGAAAATATAAATAAGAATTGAGAAAAAACAGAATTGACCACTGATGGCCAGTCAGCCATCTAGGAAGTCCAAGGAGTTTACATTATAAAGAAGTGCTGGAGTCAGAACATAGCACCCCAAAACGTGACAGTAAGTGTTAAGAATATGCTACCCCAAAGTAGTCTTCTTTGACATGTTTCAAATTGGTCATTCGGAGAAAGTGGAGACAGTGTGGCTCTGACACGCTGTCCTTTTACAAAAGAAATGTACATATCTGGAGGAAATCTACATTAGTCAAAGTACCAACCTCAGGAGAGGGCTGCTCCTGACAACTATTATCACCAGTGAAACTTTATTCACACAGCAAGACCAGCGTCTCCTCCCCTTTCCTTGCCATAGCTTACACAGCCACCACCCCCAGACGACACTCAGCGCCCTTTCCCTTTCTGTAGTTCAAAGAGTAGTCCATTACCTGATTCTTCTTTGAGTGTTACATTTTGTGGGATTCCCCTGCTATTAATCCTCCTTGTGTCAGCTTCCTTGGCAGCCCCGTTACAGAATGTAGGAAGCTGGAGGGAAGCCGATTTTACCTCCTCTACAGGAGCAAAAGATTCATGACTAATCTTCTTAAAGCAAGTGATGCCCAATGAGGATCCCCATTAAAATAAACATGTAAATGTCAGTTTCTGAGACATGGTCCATACACAAGGATCGCCACATCCTAGAAATGCCTGCAGCCCAACACAGAGAAATTATAAAAGTATGAGGTGGTTGATATGCCAATTACCATGCCATATATATATATATATATATATATATATATATATAGTCATACTGTACCCCACGAATATGTGAAATTATTATATATCAAATAAAAGTTTAAGGTATATGTTTTAAAAGAAATGCCTACAGAACACTTGCAGAAAAAGTAACCCCTCAGAATATCAGAATGGCAGCTCTTTAAATCATCAACGGTGGTAGGTAAATGTGTGGAGTTGAATCACCCACAAAGGGGGTGTCATTGACTTAATCACTGGTTTCTGAAACATTAGTGCCCTGTTTCAGTGGGAGCTCCTGCAGCCAATCTAGTTGTGTCCCCCACTGGTCCCCCCTGTCTGTGTCCCAGACAGGCCAGTTCAGAAGTGAGAATTTCATCATACCTGGGAAAACTGGATCCTGAGAGACCGCAGAATTCTCACCCAGGGGCATATTAACCTTCAAGTTGGCGTGTATTTGAGCCTAGAAATAAAAGACAGAGTTTGTCCCAAAGGCATGAGACAGTTGTTAGGACATTTTAGCTGCCCACCCAGATGAAAAGTCCTTTACTTTCATTGACACAGAAAGCTGAAATGTCTCTAGGTCACAGGGGTTCCCCTTTTAGAAAGAGTAAGGTAGTGTCAGCGGATGAGGGAGTCTACTCAGAAAGAGCCCCACGTGAAGGAGGTGGATCAGGCAAGGTCAGTTAGAATCTGCCCTTCTTCAGCGGCTGCTTTCATCTCCTCTTTCTACCAGACCTCGCCTTGTCCTTGATTGGGCCAAGAGAAGGAAGCACACAGTATCTTAGCAAAATATTTTGGGATCATATGTAACAGTAGTAGGATGAATTTGATGTACCCCCCTTTTTTAGACTGAAATAGGCGTGGGGGGGCATATGCAAGAGACCCTGTATTTTTCTATTCATGGAATCAACACAGGGCAATAGATAACACCCAGGTCATGCAGCCCTCCACGTCTGAAAGTCCAACTCAGACGAAACAAACATAGAAGTAGCATAAAGGGAACAGAAACTTCCAACATGAAAGGGAGCGCCAAACTGGATCCTGTTGGACTGAAAGGAACTTCTTCAGGGAGGTACTGAGCACAGTTACCTGCTGGCAGGCTTGTTTCCAATTGAGCTGAGCAATGAAGGCCAGAAAACACAGAGCCTGAGAGACAGTGCAGATGATAATGCCTGACCACAGACCTGGGAATGGAAATATTTAACAGGTCAGCCCCATGGAAGGCAGCCTCCCTAGAGAGGGTGTGTCTCCTATCGCTCCTGTGGACCATGCTGAGAATCTGCTTCCATGGCAGATATGCAGCATAGTGAACCAGAACGTAGGTTTGCAGAAGGTTCCAGAAGGTTCAGCACTCCCTGAGGATGTCCGTGCAGAAGTTCAGAAGTTATTTTTAGATTTTGGTATAAGGCTTGCCTATTAAGAAAAATAATAGCTATAAGGAAATTACATTTCCCAAGACAAACTACTGCTGTTCTGTGTTGCTCAAAAGAGGAGACAAACTTTGCAAAAAAAAAAAAAAAAAGGCAAAAATCATGCCAAATAAGGTATTAAAACAGTTCATTTTTAACTTGTATGTTTCCACTAGAACTCTTTGATTTGGAAATTAGTTACTTTGCATGTTTATCAACGGCAGATTTACTAAAATAGGAAAGGGGGGAGAAACTCTCTTTAAAACAAAAATCCCTAAGACTTAAGTAAGTTCATATTTTAATTCCTAGGGCCTTGGGAGCTAAGTGTGCTCTCTACCACTGCTAGATCCCCAGTTGGGAAACCATTTTAGAAAACAATGTTCATATTCTACAGTTATGCTGGTAAAAACTCTTCTGATTTGATACCTATAGTAATCATTCTAACAGTAAAAAATTTAAAATTTAAAGCAGAAATCACTAACCATTAGAAGTAATCCTGTTCCCTCCCCCAGAGCTTCCTGCCCACCCTTAACATCTTAACTTGTTCCTAGCACAGATTTTGCTGGAAGCTCCAGGGCAGGGTGACGGCCCTAAAAATGAACAGGCAACACACAAAGAAGAGACTGAATAGGAATGGACAACAGGAAGCCCCTTACAGCTCTGGAAGTACATGCATACAGACTCTACCTAGTAAACCTGCCCAGGGCCTGAAGGAACACCCAAGGGATGAGGATCATTCTGTCAGCAAAGAACTAATGGCAGAATCAAAAGCTCTAAGATAGCTAACAGAAGCTGACTGTACAGGCAGGTAATGGCCAGCTTACATACAAAAATAGACTTCCACAACCATAGCCACAGGAAACCAGACCCTTATCTGAGATAAGCAACCCAAGATGACATCTTGCTAGAAATGAGACTTGCAGCTGGATTACCTGGGTTCCCCAGTGACATCCTATGAAGCTGAACAGTAACTTCTGTAACGGTGGACCCCATGGCCTGGAATTAGCTAATAATTCAGTTACCCTAATTTTAGTCTCCATTTCCAATTTAGGACAAACTAGAGGAAGTTAAGTAAATATAGCCGCTTAAGCAATCACATGGAGGTCCCAGGCTGCCATGGCTTCCGGTTCCCCTAGGCCAACAGCCTCCAATGAGACACCCTGAGTCATTCCTTTTCGCAGGGTAAGGCTCTTCCTGGGTGACTCTTTTGGCCAGTAGACTCAGAACACACCACCTTTCTTTAGCCCCTCACTTGGACCTAGTTTATTTCCACAGCTGTTTGGATTTCCAGTTTACATTTTTGGTAGGCAGACTTTAGGCAAGGTGACAGTTCTGCTTCTTTGTACCAATCACCCTCACACGGCGTTCTTCAGCTGTGATGGGCCTGCCCTTTAGCACAGTGAAGGTAGTGACCACTTGCTATTCCTGTAATGGATTAGTAAAAGCAAACCCCTGGCCTCCTCTTTCAAACCCAGAGTTTCAGGTACACATAAATTCCAAGCTCACCCTAACCAGCCTCCTTGGAAAACAAGCGGCTATCTCCAGCTGTAATTGGAAAGTTATCGATTTTATTTCCAGTAATTTCACAAATGCATCATTTTAAAAATTCTGTTTGACTCAACCTAGGAAACCCAAACAGATTAATTATCAGAAATCCCTACTGCAGGCCTAGGAAAGGTCTCATGGGAAATCCCAAGGCTGTCGTTTGTTTCTTGGGAACTGGCAGAATGCTACTGTCCTCTGGCTCCTAGGACAGGCCACTGGATATTCTAAACAAATTTGTTGCAGTCTTCTTTCTAAGAGGTGAGTGGAGGGATCATCTACACTCTTCTTATAGTGCTCTCACCCCTCTCCCAGGGTCCCCAATAGCTCCTTTCAATGACTCTCAACTCTCTCTAATAGTAGGAATGCTTTTGCTAAATGAATGAGACTTAAATACAGTCCCAGAGATATAGGTGGATATATACATATGTATATATATATATATATATATATATATATATATATAGGCACCAGGAATTGAACTCAGGACCTTGTGCTTGCCAAGCGGGTGTTTATGTTGCTGAGCTGTACCCCAGCCCTCTATATTTTAAAGCATATTCCTCCTCTAAAAGTTGAGGTGAGTAGAGTAAAATGGTTAGCAGAGGCTGGAATGGTCTGCAGAGGTGGGAAACAAGAGAAGTTGTTCGTCAAAGGGTACAAAGTTTTGGACTCGGGCTATAGCTTAGCAGTAGAGCAGTGGTCTAGCATGTGGCAAGGCCCTGGCCTTGATCCCCAGAAAACAAATAAACAATTAAACAAATAAATAATAGAAGTTACAAGGTTTTAAATAGAAGGAATAGTTTGAGAGTGATTACACAGCAGGGTATTTGAAATCCATAACATATTGAAAATTTCAAGTGAACTATAGAGTAACTTTCACATATCTCACTATGAAAAATGCTAAGTAATCAAGAGATGGGTATGCTGATTGCTTTGATCTGATCATTCTTCATTGATACATATATCAGCTGTACCCCACATAAATGTACACCACTATGATTTATTAATAAAAATAATTTTTAAAAAGATGCAGTAGCCAAGCAGGGTCACACTCTGTCTCAAAAAAATAAAAAAGGCTGGAGACATAGCTCAGGGTGAGGCCCAGAGTTCAATCCCCAGTAAAAACAATAACAAAAATATATAAAATAGAAAGTGTCTCCTTAGTGTCCTATACTGATTGCAGGTTACAATGATAATATTTTGAATACATTACATTAAGTAAAATATATTATAAAAAAACAGGTTTCTCTAATATTTCCATTAGTTATACCATCGGCATATCCAAAACATGAGAATGCCAGAAACTCAGCTAAAAAAGTTTCTACATGCTGGTGGAAGCCCAGTAAAATCTGGCACTGGCACTCTTTGAACATCTCTCATATTTTTAATTAAAATATTATTGAATTTGAGAAAAGGGTACAAAACAATGAAAAATGTCAGACTAGAAGTTCTCTGTAGCTATCAGATGACTTTGCACCACCCCTAATCTCACCAAGTACTGATATATTAAAGCAAGCCATGCTTAAGTCAGTCCTTGCTTCACCCTAAAGACAACATTCAGGTTTAATATAATCCTCTAGCCACTGCCAGGATATTCCCAATTATTATTCTTTTTTTTTCTTTTTGTACCTGGGATTGAACTCACGACCTTGTGCTTGCCAGGCAGGCGCTTAAGCCACTGAGCTAAATCCCCTGCCCGCAATTATTATTCTAGAAATCAAACTGGGCAGTCATTGATTTCCCTGCTTTTCTAAAAAGATGGACTCTGGTCATTTCAGATCCTGTGGATTCAGTTGTGCTGCAAAGTGATAAAGGGGCGCCCTGATTCACCTCCCTTCTGCATCTTCCACACTCCTCCCTTGTGAACCCATAAAGACACTCCGAGAAGAATGTACCAAGTAGGAGGTGAGTATGCAGAGCGGGTGAAAGGTGACAAGAATTTGAGCACTCGCCCCATGCCACGCCCGTCGTGAACACACAGGGGCGCTGTTCCAGGACGTGCGGTTTCCAGCCACCAAGCACGCTAACCTGCTGATTCTCCATCCCATCCCAGACTTTCCAGGATAGCCAGCGTCAGTCCCGGAGTCTCACTCTCGGTGTCTCACCGTACCAGGGGCCGTCACTAAAAGAACAGAATGAGGTCTACAAAAGGGACATTTCCACGGTTCCTTGCTGTAACTTCCTTTGAAGAAAGACCTGGACAACACAACAGGGAAAGCACTAGAAAGGAAATTTTATTGCGCTCAGGGTGACAGTGTGGAAGATCACCAGCATGGGCAGGCGAGTGGGACATGACCCAACATTGGGCCCTGGATGGAGCAGACCACTCCTGGCCCCTCCTAGTTCCCTCCCTGCCTGGAATGAGTGCAGGAAAATTCCAGAATCCCACAGTCAAGTTTCAATGTGCTCTGACAATCATTTCCTGGGCCTGTCAGTAACTAAACCCTGCGTGAACATGGTTAAAGCTTACCGACTACTCCAAGCTCAGCTGCAAACATCAGTGCAATCCCAATGGGAAGACCAATCACATAATAACCAACGGCATTAACAATGGCTCCAACTTTCTGGTTTCCAGTTCCCCTCAGGATGCCACCACATGTACACTGTAGGCAGGTAACATTCCATCAGTGTGAGCATTGCTGGGGTTCTCAAAGACCCCCACCACCGGATCACAGACCTACCACCTCAGGGTGCTCAAACTTAAAAATTCATGACCATGTGACAGTTTTCTGCAGAAATAACTGTGATAATGATACTCCTACTTTCTTCCAAGTTGAAACTTATCATCATTGTGAGACATACATAACACAGCTCATGCAAAATACTCACAGCAAGGCCTTCAAAGAGGTGGGACACAGCATAAATTGGGATCACCTGAGCCACCAGAGCAATGATGTCTCTGTCCAGAAAATAAAGCACATGGTAATTAGCAGGAAACAAATGTATGGAAAAGAAAAATTTCATTTGCCCAGTAACTGGACTCACTTCTGTCCCACCTCAGCATGGACGTGTGTTCTAGTCAAGAATCAGTGCAGGGCCAACTCTACAGTTGCTTGGCCCATGGAGGAAACCAATTGTATGTTGTCGTTCACGACTTTTAGAAGAAATATTTGATCAATGTAGCACAGTGAAATATTTGACACCTCTAACCCTAAATTTAAAATTTAGGTTATATTGCCATCCTTCTTTTAACACGGTTTCCTTAGGGCAAGTCTGTGTGTCCCAGTGACAGAATGCAGCATTGCAGACTAAGAGTTAAGGTGCTCTCTATGAAGGGCTGAGAGCCCAACATGTGGGAAGCCCTGGGTTCCATTCCCAGTGATGGGGGAGGGAGAGCTGCTTGTGGAAACCCAGTTCAGTAAGCTGTGAAGGCCATGGATACTTCTTGCAGAATTATCCTGAGTACCTAGAAATGGGCCCTAACCCCTGATGGTAAAGACTTGGATTTTAATGCCTACTCATGATCGGAAATGAGAAAAATGATACCACTGACCTGGGGAGATAAGGAATTCATTATACTCTTGAATGGATTGATCACAAGTAAACCCAGATCAATATCTGGCAGTAATTTTTTTTCCAGTCCTGGAGATTGAACCCAGAGCCTCATGTACGCTAGGCAATTGCTCTACCACTGAGCTACACCCTCAGCCCCTTTATGATTTAGTTTCATTTTGAGACAGACTTTCACCAAGTTGCCTAGGCTGGTGAAACTCCTGAGTAGCTGGGATTACAGGTGTGCGCCCAGCTAATAAATGCTGAGTGAGTGAATAAATAAGTAATCTAGAACTGAACATGATAAAAACTTCCTTCTCCTTACAGGGAAATCTAATTTTTGTATAAGTAACATGTGCAAACAGTTAAAGGAATCAAACAACAGGAAAAGGCGAGTGAGAACGGTGCTGTATCCCCGGCCACATAGCACCACCCTGTCCCCCGGGAATAATGCTTCCTGCTCTCAGTATTCGTCCTGTGTTTATGAAATATAAGAGCAAGTACAGTGGACATTTTCCATTTCCCCTCTATCCTCCATCCGTCACATGCAGCATTCGCTAGCTGATGTTCTACCTCTTGCTTTTTCCACCAAATAGATTCACTTATATATTCCACCAAAATGTACTGACTTCAATGTATTGCTCAACTCTGTCTGTTAATACTCGGTTTTATTTTAGTGCTGGGGCTGGAATCAAGTGCTCCGCTCCTGAGCCACTCTTCCGTCTCTTTAGACATTTTGGATTTTTATATCAATGTTAGGGACAACGTTCTGTGATTTTCTTCTTCTTCATGCAAATTTCCTCCATTTTTACATCATCTTTTGGTTTTTGTTTTTTGGGTACTGGGGATGAACTCCTGACTCTGTGCTTGCAAGGCAGGCACTTAGGCCAGTGAGCTGAATCCCCAGCCCTATATCATCATTATTTGCTTCATAAACAGAAAGTGGAAGTTTCCTTTTCCCACGCTCTGTCTGTAGTAGACATCTTTGGTTATAACTACGTACGTATTACAGATTGGATAAAATTTTCTTCTGTGATCCTGTGGAGTAGGTGCTTCGAATACTTTAAAACAACTTTCCTTTATAAGGAAATCACTTCATTTAGACCTTTTTAAAGTAAGTTTTAAAACCCCAAAATTATATATTTCCTCCAGCTTTTTAAACGTTCCTTGCAAAAAATATGTGCAAAGTAGTCTCCTGGAAGTGTGTGTGTGTGTATGTGTGTGTGTGTGTGTGTGTGTGTGTGTGTGTGTGACACTGAGGATTGACCTCAAGGGCAATCTGCCACCGAGTACTTCCCCAACCTATTTTTTTTTTTTTATTTTGAGACAGGCTCAACCCTGACATCCTCCTGACCTTTCTGCTTCATCCTCCCAAGCTGCTGGAATCATACACATGTGTCATCACACCCAGTTAATCTATCGGGAGTTTTAAAAACTGGTTGTGCTTTGTGGTCATTCATTCTCCTCTTCTTTGCATAGAGATGGCTTCTCTTCTTCCCTGCTGTGATGAGTTGAAGCAGTGTTTCATTTATGTCACTGACTTTGCTGGTTTCACTTCGTCCTGGATGCTGAGTGACGGGGATGATATTCTGAGAAGTGCATCGTTAGCTGGTCACAGAGTGAACTTTCGCAAACGTACACAAACCCACAGAGGAAACCAACTGCATGTTGTAGTTTGTGACTCACACAGACCCAGGTGGTACCGCCTGCCACACACCCAGGCAGTGCTGCGCCTGCATGTCTGTGTGTTGTGGGCCTCGTGCCTCAGTATCTGTGATGAACAAGACAACACAGCCTACGATCAAACGCAAGAGACACAATAAACAGATGCACAGAGCTGCTGCCGCCGGTGTCCTACCACATACAACACACAGGTTTTTACAAGTTGGAGAATATTTTAAAATAATAATTAAACAAATGCTAAGCCAGTAACAACCATAAACTATCAAATACCCTGCACCGTACCTAAATACACATGCTGTGCCTTCATACAACCAGCAGCGCAGACTTACACACTGCGGTCACCACGAAGATGTGAGTGAGGCATCCATCACCTGCAGGCGTGTGGCCACTGCAGCATCACCAGGTGATGGCAGGGACTTTTTAAGTTCCATTGTAACCTCATGGGCCTCCTGTCCTGTATCCAGCCCATCACTGGCCAAAAGGTCATGCATGATGGTAACTTGATTTTTGAGTTTCCTACATCCCCTAATCTAAAAGATGCAACACGTGAACCTTTTGTTTTCGTTCTTCTTCCTGTCTGGAGTGAATAGATTCTAAGTAACCCCCCACCCCATATTCCCACTGGAAACACCACTGAATCCCAGACTTCAGGATCCTCTGACTCCCTTTGAAAACATGAGGACTCTCTGGGCTGCCTTCCCTCCCAACTTTCTTTTTCTTTTTTTTTAACCAGGCATCAAACTCAGGACCTCATGCGTGCCAGGCAGGTGCTATGCCACTGAGCTAAATCCCTGGTCCCCGCCCTACTGATTCTGAGGTGGGGAATCTGTGACAGCATAGCAGAAACAGAAAAACAGCAAGCTATCATCTAAAGACAAAAGACAAATAAGCAAAGAAGAAACTGCAAAGTTTAATTCTGTCCATTCTTCCTGGCTTTACCATCCATGAAGAGCGTATCAATTTGCATTGTGTAACTGCTAATAAAGATATTCCAAATAAGAAGTAACCCCATAAATTTTTTTTGAGACAGGGTCTCACTATGTAGCTCAGGCTAGCCTCACAGTTGTGATCCTCCTGCCTCATCCTCCTATGTACTGGACCCATATTTCTAAATGGCTAGAACATAACTGCTAGTCTCTTGGAGGAAACAAAAGCTATCTGCAGAGCACAAAAAGGATTTATCATACACAAGAATTCTTCAGCAGCGATCTGATGCTGTAAGTTCTGAAATAACTTGTGGGTGAGATTTTAACTTCAATTTTAGTTTGACAAATATATCATGCAAACTTTACAAGGTAGTTTGGCAGATACTAAGATACTAATATGATTATCATTGGGGCCAAAATACAGATGATTATCCCTAATCTGAAGAGCTTGGGGTCAGAAGTGCTCCAGAGCCCAAATTTTTTCAGATTTTTGGAGAGTCACATATACATAAGGAGATTTCTTAGCAATAGGACTCAAATCTAAACACAAAACTTATTTACATTTCATATATACTTTCTACATATAGCCTGAAGGGATTGTATACAGTTTTTTCATGTGCACCTGCATTTTGACTACAACCCTGTCACACTTGTGACACCATGTTGGCATTCAGAAAGTTTCAGATTTTGGAGGATTTCCAATTTCAGGTTTGGAATCCTCAATGTATAACTCACTGAAAATGTAATTAATAGAACAAAAGGGAAAGTTTTAAAAAATGACCTGAGTAGGCCAGGCATGGTGGCACACACCTGTAATTCCAGCACTCAGGAGGCTGAGTCAGAAGGCTTGTTGTGAGTTCAAGGCCAGCCTGGGCTACATACTAAGTTCAAGTTCAGCCTGAACTGCATAGGGAGACCCCATCTCAAAAAAAAAAAAAAAAAGAAAGAAAAAGACACGAGCAGTCCGACCACCAGAAACAGTATCACCACTAATGCCCATTAAATTTGCATTTGAGATTATCAATGAATCAGTTCCCACATCTATCTGTCCCTCTCAAGAAATATCACTGGAGTTTTTGATCTTGCAAATGATCCAAGATGCAGCTATCCCAGGGCTTCCCCATGACAGCATCTACCCAACCTAACAAGGCTTATACCACAGATTTAGCTTTTCAAGAAAATCCAAGCACTCAGCCAAGCAGGAGGATGGCAAGTTGAAGCCTGGCCTCAGCAGTTTAGAGAGTTATCAAGGTCCTGTCTCAAAATAAAAAAAGAAGGAGAAGAAGAAGAAGAAGAAGAAGAAGAAGG
>PVLA01009450.1:0-74941 GCA_004027455.1 Hydrochoerus hydrochaeris | reverse complement strand
AAGAAGAAGAAGAAGAAAGAAGAAGAAAGAAGAAGAAGAAGAAGAAGAAGAAGAAGAAGAAGAAGAAGAAGAAGAAGAAGAAGAAGAAGAAGAAGAAAAAGCTTTGTTCATTTGGATGCGGGTTTTTTTTTGATTGTTTTGTTTTGATGTGAATGTAAACATTGTTTTCATTTTTTAAATCTTCCTTTGTTCCTGGTCATTTCCTTCCTCCTGTCTTTTTCCTGGGACTTGGATAATCTTCCTTTGCCCTTCAGCCTCGATTTGAATCTCTTTTTCTTCTTTCATTTCTATTCTTTCCTCTTTTCCCTTTTACATTTTCTTCCCTTAGGTACTTCTCTTATTTTACTCTCCATATAATTTTCCTTTTTCTCGATCTTTTTGTTTTATCTTCTATTTCTTACCATATCATTGTTTTACTTTACTCAATTCTATAGACTTCTATTTTTCATTAAAGTCTTTGGTACCACTTCTTTCTCCACATATCATAACCTTCAAGATTTCAAAGTTTTCTTTTTGTTTCCCCCATTCTCAGACTCTAACCCTTAATAGTAGAATCATAAAGCTTTGGTAATATTGTGAGAGTTAGTTCTATAAAATTAGTGTTGAATTCCTTTCCCCACTTAGTGGGTACATACCTGTAGCATTTAATACATATTAGCTATTAGTCAATGGCTGGGTTGCCTTAATGTTTACATCAAAATTGACAATTTTTTCACTATAAATGAGGGTGGCACATAATTTTTTTTAAACACACCATATATAATATATACATAATATAGTTAAACAACTTGTTGTAATAGATTTTTTTCCCAATTAATTCTTTTGGAGTAATTACATATTCAGAGCGTTGTGCTAGATGCCCTTCGTAGACAACTTTAATTTGTCACCATTAATCAAGATGTGTGTAAAGAGTAGACAATGTGGAAACATTACCAAGTGGCCAAACAAGAAACAAAATGATCTTCAAGGCTCCCCTAGAAGGAAAACTGAGATACGTCTTGTTGGCAATGTGCTCAGGGTTGGGATATTGTTTGCCTTCTTATGATGGGATGCTTCTGTTGCAATGGGAGGAAAAATACTATATGAAAGATGAAAAACTCCTAGACTTTCAGGACAGCTTATAAACTTTTCTTGAAAGATCTTCAAAAGGCCTTACAAAGGATAAAGTCTTTCTGTTTTGAAGTACAAGATGCAGAGAAGTTATTCTCAATCCGAATCTTTAATTGGCTTGGCTTTCGTGCTGCAATTTTTCACCTCAAACTTGTTGATACTCATTGTGTGATAGTCCATGGTTGAAGAGCAGTTCTCACTGGTGCAGAAGCAGACAGAGAAAAATCTAGTCTTATGTGATCTTTCCTTTCTTTTATTGGCTCAGTTTTCATACTGAAATGTTATTTAAATAGTTAAAAAATTTTTCAGGTGTACAAATAAAGGTATTTCAGAGGGAAAATTGAAAATTAAAAAAAAATTTCTTCCAAAGAAAAGGAACTTTCAAGTGTTATTAGTTTTTATATCTATCATTTATTTTTTAAAATTAATAGCAATTCACATTGAAAAATACCATGTTATTATCTAAATACATCAGAATACTAAATTGTGTTATACAGATTTCCTGGCAGTTGTGTATTATTTTGCCTAGATGTGCAAATATTATAAGGCTGCTGAGAAAAAAAAATTCATTTCATAAGAATAGCAGAATATCTAGTTGCACAGAATTAAAAGTGTAACATTCTCTTGAGTAAAATTTGTAATGGTCTCATTATGACAATGTTAATAAATTGTTAATTTCCAAATTTTATAAATGTCCTTAGGAATTTTAGTGAATTAAAATTATGAATGATAAAATCATATATCAAGCAGGCTTTCTATTATACCTGAAAAAAATGATTGAGCTGTATTGACACCTCAATATATGCTAATTATTTGAGATTATGACTGAAATTTATCAGTCTGTCTTCTGCAATTTGGCTTTTCAGAATTTTGACTCTTGGTTTTTTTTTTTTTTTTCTAATTTTGAAAACAACAAAACCAAATGAGAAAGAAAACAAAATGGGGTCATTAAAAACAAAAGGATGGATATAGCACAGGGTTAAAACCACAATCCAAGGTGATCTACAGTGGTTACCATGATGTCTCTTTTTATTTTCAATAGAATTGTCTATATCATTAGGTATAGTAAAATTAAGCATAGCAGTACAGGACAATATGAATAAAAACAAAACACTGGAGACATAATAGTCAAAAGCAATTAACAGTCAAACTAGAATGGGTATCCTAGTGAATCTTATCATTCAGAGTAGTTGCCTCTACTCTCAGACTTGATGCTATCAAACATAACAGATTTGAATAAAATCAGTCATGACAAGACAGTGATCTAACTAACCAGATTCAAATAAGATCAGTCATAATAAGATAGTGTAAGTAATACAGGGCTTCAGATTAAGTTAACAGGAAATTAAGGATGGCTACCATAGTATATCCTGCTATTTTTGGAATAGCTGTCTGTTTCCTCAAATCTAGTACAAGCTGACTGGCACAGAATATAACCAAACTAAACAAAGTGATGAGAACAAGCTCTTCTTGATTTGATGGTTTGTGTCGAGAAGTCTGCATGATTTTGATGGGTTTTCCTTTACAGATGATCTGTTTCTTTTCTCTGACAGCTTTTAATATTCTGTTCTTGTGTTGAATTTCTGGGATCTTGATTACTATATGTCTGGATGTAGATTTGCTTTGGTTATAGCTGGCTGGAGTTCCATATGCATCATACATCTGAATATCATTTTCCTGTGCTTGGGAAGTTTTCCTTGATTATTTCTATAAGTAGCTTTTGTATTTCTTTTGTGTTTACCCATACTTCTTCACTCACATTTTTTATTCTTAAGTTATAGGCCCTCTTGTCATCTGCTAGCCTTTGTATTGTTACTTCCTGGTTCCTTGTTATTTTTAAGAGATCTTTCCTTTCATGATCACACACTGCAAACTTGTCTTCATGTTTTGATAGTCTATCTTTAGTTTCTTTCAAGCAGTTTTGCTAGCTTTCAATGGAGTTTTTAATTTCCTGGTGATCTCTCTGAATCTGTTTCATGTATTCTAGATTTTTTTAATATTCTTCATTGAAGGTTTCCCTCCTTTCTCTGTGCTCCTCCATTCTTCCATGTGTCTTCTTGGGAGGTACTTAGCATTTCTTTTATTAATCTTCTTATATCTTGCTTTACCTGTATTAATATTTCTGTTTTGAGTTCCTCTATAATGTCACAAAGATATTTCTTTATGTCAGCTGATGCTGCTTTCGATACTGCAGGTGTGCTGCCCTCGATCTCTTCTGTGTTTACCTCTCCTGAACCCATATTGTTTGGGTTGGCAGCTGGAGACTTTCTTTTTCTTTCTCTTATCATGTTTCTGGTTTCTTCCAGACAAGTGTATAGTGGAGGTCCCAGGCCTTTTCTGTATTGGTTGCAATTACTCTGAAGCATGCTGTCTAGGGATTGCTGCCATCTCCAGTTTGCTGTTGATCACTGAGGTACAAGCAGGGGCAGTGCAGGCTGGCCCCTCCCCTCCAAGCCAGTCAACCACCAGGGGTCATCACCACATTAGTGTGTGTTGCATGGACAGAACTGGTTTGGGACAACTTCGGGGCAACTTCGTCCCTGGCTATTGGGTCCTGCACAGGGGCAGGACCCAGTTCAAGCCATTCCCACTAATCTGCTCTGTGCCAGGATCAGCCAACTGAAGCCACTACAGTTCCAGGGTCAGGTTCATCCTGCCCAATTCCAAAATGTTGCCCAGCTGGTCACCCCCTCCGGGAGGACCAAATTCGGAGCACTCACCATGGGCTAGTGCAGCTCTCCACACTGGCTCCATTCTCCATTGCAATGCATCTTCTGGCCTCGGGCTCACCAACCCCTGACTTCGGGGTGGCTGCAATTCGTCAGACTCCAGGATGGCTAGCACAGCATGGGATCAACTCTGGAGAGAGGGTGGCTGGCTCCAGCCTTCTGTCTGCGTTTTTCTTTTCTTTTCTTTTTTTCTTTTTCTTTTTCCTTAGTTTTTCCTGGGTCATGAGAATCCTTCTCTTCTCATCTGGTCTTTTCCATGGTGTTAAATTCTAGCGCCTGAGCTGTTTCTCTCAGAGAGGCTCTTTACCTTGTTACTTATCAATCTGCCATCTTCCCATGATCCCCATAACTTTGTTTTGAGATAGGGTCTCACTACATGGCTCAGGCTGGCCTGGACTCACTATGTAATCCAGGCTGGCCTAGAATTTATGACAATCCTCCTGTTTCAGATGCCTGAGTGTTAGGATTACAGACATACATCACCACACCCAGCATCATAACTGTTTCTTTTGGTATGTTAATATCTAATTTGACTTGGACAGTACTATTGTAGCTGTTTCACTTGATTTTAACATCATCACATAATTGTCACCATTTCTCTGTAAACTGACAGATTGCCTTTGTGACATTAACAATAGTATAATACATTCTTGGAGAACTTGATTGCTGAACTAACTACATTGCATCTTCATTTCCCAAAATAACCATGGTGGTCTAATCTTGAGGCTGTGGCAAATATCATATTCAGTAATGCCCAATGTACATCACTGAAAAGCAACTAAAAAGATATACTAGCAACAAACTCTTTAGAGCATAAGCATCCACAAACCTCAAAACAAAACAAACAAATCCAACAGAAACATGGGAAGAAAAGGCAACAAAACATCTCCCCAAACTCCCAGTTCTCCTAAAGTCAATCAACAGGGTGCCTAGGGGAGAATAGTAAAAACCACACGTTGAAATTACTCAAAATCATGGAAAAGAGATTAGAAAACAGCTCAAAGAGACACTTAGCTGGTTGAACTAAACACATAAAGGAAGTAATATTGAGAAAGGTACAGGAAATCTCAAAAGACACTAATAGAAAGCTAAATGAAATTACACAAAACATGGATTATTGGTTTACCAAAGAACTGGGCTATATGAAAATGTTCAGCCAGAAATCCAGGATATTAAAAATCATATTGAAAGTAGGGGCAGAAGGATGGACCAATGTGAAGACAGTGTGAGGGAAATTTTAAGACTTAATTTGACCCTGTTTTTTTCCACAGCGATAGAATTTCACAACTAAAGACAAAGATACCTTCAAAAGACAACTGCCTTGCTGGATGTGGTGGCTCACATCTATAATCCCAACACTCAGAGGACGGAGGCAGGAGAATCTCTGAGTTTGAGACCAGCTTGGGCTAGTGAGTTCAGGGAAGACTAAACTATATAACAAGATCCTATCTGAGAAAAACAAAACAAAACCAAAAAGACAAACCACTCAGACATTTTAAATATAGCAAGCAGTAATGAAAAATTGATACAAGTGCTAAAAAATCTAAAGAAGACTAACATGAGTAATTGGAATAAATGAAAAATTGAAACACAGCACAATTTGCGTAACAAACTTGTTCACAAGAATAATGGCAGAAACTCCCCCCAATAAAAGGAAAGAAATAAACGTGCAGATAAGTGAGGCATATAGAACACCAATAGCCATTACCAAAAGAGAATTACTCCATACTGTACGATAGGCTCAAAATCCCAAAAGTCCATTATAAGGGCAAAAATCTTAAAAGCTGTTAGACAAAAACAATAAATCACATATTCACTAGAATCACATTGGGTTTCTTTGCACACATTTTAAAATCCAGCAAGGCTTGGAGTATAGTGTTTCAAGTCCAAAAGGATAACAATTTACAACCTTGACTCGTTATTCTGAAAAAAAGTTTCTTTAAAATTGATGGAGAAATAAGGTGTTTCCATGACAATGAGCACCTCAATAAATGCATGACCCCCAAATCAGCACTGCGAAAAATTCTCAAGGGTATCCTAGAAGGAGACAATGGAGTGAAAAATGTGAATAAGTCAAAAAAGAATGAATATGCTAGATGGGGTGATGGGCTAAGCAAATGGGAAAAAAATGAGGAAATCAGCAAAAGGAAAATAATGTCAGGAATAAGTTAGTGCCTTTCAGTAATAGCTCTCAATTTGAATGGTATCCATTCTCCAATCAAAAGTCACAGGTGGATCCAGAAAGAAAGCCCAAGAAATATACCTAATTCATAAAGATACTTACAGGTTAAAAAAAAAAAAGGATGGAAAACAATAGTCTGTGTAACAGAAACCTAGAAAAAAACAGGTGATGCTGTCTTAATTTCAAACAAAGTGAATTTCAAGGTAAGACTGATCAGGTAAGAGAATAATTCATGAGGAAGAGTTAACCTCAAGCATATATTTACCAAGTACCGGTGCATCCAACTTTATAAAACAAATACTAATCAACATGAAAAACATCAGATAAACATTAACACAATATTAATGTAGGACCTCAGCGTCCCACTGTCACGAATGGGCAGATAACTAGACAAAACTCACCAAAAAATTCAGAGTTGAAACAAACCTTCAAATAAATGGACTTAACAGATATCTATTGTGTTGCATTCAATAACCAGAGAAAATACATTCTTTCCAGGAGCACATGGAATATTCTCCAAAACAGACAACATACTAACCAGTAAAGCATGCTTAAGTAAGTGCAAAATAATTGAAATCATTGCATGCATATTATCAGATCATAATGTGATGTAACTGGAAATCAATGGCAAAAGAAATCACATAAACTATGAAAACACATGGTAACTAAAAAAAAATCCTTTCAAATAATCAATAGGTCAGAGGTGAAATGAAGAAACAAATCAGATAGTTTCTACAATCAAATGATAATACCAGTATTATGTACTGGAACATATCTAAAATCAGTCTGGCTGCAATCACCACATTTGTTAAGTATCTTAATATGTTCTTGAAACATTAATTAGAGCAATAAGACAAGCAAAAGAAATAAAAGGGATATGGATAAGGAAGGAAGAAGTAAAATTATCCATTATTTGCTGATGGCATGATCCTCTACATAGACAATTCCAAAAACTCCATCAAAAAACTCCTAGAAATAATATTCAAATTCAGCAGTGTAGCAGGATGCAAGGTCAATGTGCAAAAGTCAATAGCCTTCCCATACACCAATAAGTTCACTGACAGTGAAATTAGAGAAGTAATACCCAACATGATAGCATCCAAAAAGTGAAACACTAGGGATACCCCGCACAATAGCATAAGAAATGAAATAATAAGAAATTTAACCAAGGAAGTAAAAGATATCTACAATGAAACCTATAGTACTCTGAAAAAGAAGATTGACGAAGATATCAGAAGATGGGAAGATACCACCTGTTCTTGGGTAGGAAGAACCAATGCAGTAAAAATGGCCATGCCCTCCTAATCAAAATACTAATAACATTCCTTCAGAATTGGATAAAGCAATCCTAAAATTCATATGAAACCAGGAGAGGCCTAGAATAGTAAAAGCAATTCTGAGTATTGAGGGAAGAGCAAGAAATATCACTATCCCATGCTTTAAGTTATACTAAAAAACTACAGTGATAAAACATCATGGTATTGACAAAAAAAAAAACAACTCATGATCCATGAAACAGAATGGAAGATATAGAAACAATCCAGGCACAGCCAGCCATGTTACTTTTCACAAAGGGGCCAAATCCCTTTACTGAAGAAAGATAGCCTCTTTAACAAATGATTTTGGGAAAATTGGCTATCCACATGCTGAAGGTTGAATCTAGACCCACAACTCTCATGATGCACTAAATTAAAATAAAAACGGAACAATAATCTAATCATTAGAACAGAAACAATCTACTGGAAGACAAAATAGGTAAGACTCTTGAAAACAAAGTTTGTGTATGTAGGTAAAGGTTTTCTGAACAAAAGCCCAGTACACAAGGAATAATACCAATAATACCAATGATCAGCAAATGGACTCATGCCAAATTAAAAAGCTCCTTCACAGTAAAGGAAAGTATTAATAGAGTTAAGAGACAACCCACATAATGGGTAAAAAGGTTTTGACAGCTACTCCTAAGACAAAGGACTGATATTTACACTATATAAAGAAATTATTAAAAAGTTAGACTTTCCCCCAATTTGAAGACTCAATTTTAAAAAAGGACATCTAAAATGAACAGACATTTCTCTGATGATGAAATACAAATGGCCAACAAGTACATGAAACAATGTCCAACATCACTTGCCATTAGAGAAATCTAAATTAAAACAATCCTGAGAATCCATCTCACTCCAGAAAGAATGGCTTCCATCAAGAAGTCAACCAATAACAAATGCTGTGAGACTGTGGAGAGAAAACTACCCTTATCCACTGTTGGTGGGAGTGTAAGCTGATATGACTACTATAGAAATCAGTATGGATATTTCTCAAAAAAAAAAACAGTAGACATACCATTTGACCCAATTATTACCCTTCTAAATATTTTCCCAAAAGAATTAAAGACATCATACTATAGTTATAAATGCATATACATGTTTTGATAGTGGCATTAATAATAGCTAAATCTTGGAAACAGTCTATATGTCCATCAGCAGATGGATGAATTGAAAAGGTGTCATTTTTATACCATGACAATAGTTTTGTCATTGTATTCAAGGGTGTGCAAGGTGAACAAGACAATACAGGACACATAATTTATTGTATTATTTTTAATGGCCATCCCAAGAGTCAAATACAAAGAAAGTGTAGGGATTCTGTCCACACACTAAAGATCTAGAAAACCCAACTGAGACCCTGGATCTCATGGCAATAACCTGCATGAGTTCAGCTGAAAACCTAGAGCCCATGACTATGCTTCCCACAAGTTCAACTGGAGACCTTGAGCCCATGACAATGACTCATGCAAATCTGTTTTGTGGATCTGTGTTGGGAAGGCCCAAAAGTCAGTGGTAGAAGCTAGAAAGCCCAGATCAGCAGGGCAACGGACCTCTGCCAGTGGGTTGAGTGGTCTGCACCGGAGCTGAGAAGCAAAGCTCAAAATAAGGACCAGGGATCTCCTGAAAAGTACCACAGCCATCCTCAGTGACAATGAAGTCCTGAGCTCATCCAACAATAAGAATGGCCAAGTGTAGGAAGCCAGGATAACTAGCTTCTCCTGGAGATTGATCAGCACACAACTTTCCATCCGGAGCCAGGAAGTGATGCTCTAAGTAAGGACAAAAGCTCCTCCAAAAGGAACCACAGGCATTCTCAGTGATAAAATCCCAAGTTCCTCCAATGAGGAGGAGGAATAGCCAAGTTCATATCGGGGAAACCAGCATGACAAGCTCCTTCAGGAGAAACACCAACTCCAAAAGAACCACCAACTCCAAACAAAAACAACAACAACATTTAGGAGAACCCTAAATGCTACTTTTTCTTCTCCAGGTCTTATGCTAACAATAGTCTTCAAGTGGGCTATCGACACTCAGCACCATGCTGATTCAGTTCAGTTGATATTATAAGTTGACCACCAATTACCAATCCACTACACATGCCATAAAAAAGAATAAAGCAAGAATCATTTATAGGAAAATGAATCCACCTTGAGATCATAATATTAAGTGAAGTAACTCAAGTACACAAGCTAAAATATCATATGGTTTCCTTTATATGAAAAACTCAATAGTTATAATATACAAAATAAAAGACAGACAGTAGAGGAAAAAAAGTATCATAATTCAGTGCTGACAATATATCTAAAAGTGTACCTTGACTGAATTAGTTCATTTCCATGTTTTACATGTTAATTAGCCTATTAGTCTTGTTTTCCATGTGTATAAGTGATGATTTATTTTATGAGGTCTTAAAAGATAAATAAATGAATGTGGAAAAATAAAATGAAAGAGGACATGGATGGAGGAAGAAAAAGAATTGAAATGTATTATATACATATACCATTGCCCTACAGTGAAAGTAATCATTATGTATTGCAAACATGTAATGCTAAGATTAAAACAAACAAACACAATAAAAAACAAAGACATGCAACTATTAGTAGTAACATAGGAATAAGAGACCATGTATCAGACCCTTAGTTTTCATAAGGTGTATTATGAGTTCTTCCAATTGACAAGAATGTTTAAAATACTGGAGATTGGGGAAAGAATCTTTTAATATATATTTTACTAGTCTATTTATTTATTTATATTGCATTAGGTAAGTGGGTAGTTAGGTAAGTAGGTTGTGGTACTGAAGTCTGAACCCAGGGTTTTCACACAGAAGTATACCAACAGTTCTTTCATTTTTTATTTTGAGACAAGCTAAGTTGCCTATGTGGGGCTTGACTTGCAATCTTCATGCATCAAGTTCCCAGAGAGTTAGGATTACAGGTGTGTCACCATACTTGTCTTACTCATGCTTCTATTTAAACGTGGTATAGTGAGAATTGTACTTCGAATCCTAGGCAGAATAACTATCATGTGAGTCCCTCGTCCCTAGCTGTCTGAGGCCCCCAGATGAGGCCAGGTGCCAGATTGAAACACAGCAAGGTTGCCTACTACTGTGGCTAGACTGTGCTTACCAAACTTGGAATCTTCCAACAAGGATGAGATGGCAGTGGAGGACACATTACTTCTAGAGGATTACTTCTTGCTTTTGGTCCTGGTTTTGCTCTTTTAATTAGGGCCTATAAAACCAGTAGTTTAGCAAAAAGGGGGTTGGCGAATTTGGCTGTGCTCCTTCCAGTGTGTAACTTCAAATAAATTCACTAGGCTGGGTTGTCAGAGTGACTCTTTGGCTGCCATTCCCCTTTCAGTTTCAAAGGAAATGTATCTTTTACATTTCTCCAGGAAATTTGGGCAACACATGAGTATGTTTCTTTTAACCTAAAAAGCACACAGTTTACTCATATTTTATTTATATATGATTAATCTGGGAAAATAAACTATCATTTTTATTTTTCAAGCTTCTCTACCCCTGACCTTGTCTCTTGTCTGATAAACAAGAGCTTATGCAACAGTTACAAATTAATAAATATTTGGAAAATGCCAGAGACATGATTATCTCTGCATATTTTTTAAATAAATCTTCATAATATTTAATGGTCTGTATGAGAAATACAGTATCAGTTTAGTTTTAAAATGCTATCTTAAGTGAAAAATTTTCCCAAATTCAGATATTGTCTGATCAGACTCCACATTATAATGTAATGCCTTCATTCAGAGGTGAAAGAGAGTGTGTAACCAGAAAGCTCAGGGAAGTATAAACATCAGAGTGAAAGCAGTCCATACTTAAAGGTCTATGTTCACACACAGAGCATGCCAAGTCTTCTGATTGAACCATAAAAACCTGTGTGAAGAATCTCAGATTATGTCAGAAATCAAAACCAAACTTCCAAGCAGGGGACTTTATCCCTCTTTAGAACATGAGGATGCTCATCTAACTCTTAGCAGGTTGGGTCAGAGGGTACCATCTATGAATATTTACAGGTCAGCAAAATATTAACTCCATCCTCAATATTGTTTTATTTTTCTGAATTTGGAGCCTAACCTTGACAAATGCAACATCAAGACTTTTCAAAGACTTTTTTTAAAAGAAAAGTTATGAATATATGACAGTCTCTAGACTATTTTGTTCTGTCAAGGCAATACCTGAAAAAGCACACTGCAAGAAGAAATAATAATTTATAGAAAATTTTATTTATTTTTTAAACAACATGGAAATCAGTAAAAATTATTTGAAACTACTCAAAGAAAAGAAGGCTCACAGGTTATTGTGGTGATAAAAATGTATATCAGACAAAAGCACAGAAGCATCTTATACGAAAACAACTCAACTTCTAATTTTCTCATTTCAGTTCACCTTTGATGTAACAATTTGAAGAAAAGAACTTACTATTTCTTCACATATAATTATTTAGGCTTATAGTGATATGTAAATATATTAATAGATGATGAATATAAAAATTTCAAATTTAGTCTTAAAATATACCTTTATAAATATGGAATATAATGTCTGTTATACTAAATTTACCAACTTAATAATTTACAACAAAAATTTTTTTGACTTTTTATTGAAATTTATTTGAAGAGAAAAGGACATCTTAAAAATTTCCTATACATATATTTTCTCATTGAAAGAAAGGTTTACAAAGTTCTTATAAAGAACAATAATAGAATAAAAGGAGAAATGGATAAACAAGAAAGGAGAAAGTAATGTCCTAGCATATCTTCATTCTTCACCAAGTTCTTCATATCTAGGAAAAATGCTCTTTTTAAAATTTTTTTTTGCTTCCCAAAATTGAACTCACAACCTCTCACTTGCTAGACAAGCGCTGCACCATTGAGCCATATCCCTGGTCCAGAAAGGGTACTCAAACAGTACAGTGATGATTCTTTGGACTGTGTCTTATTGGTTGTTCCTAGGGTTTCTAACACCAGGTGCTATCATTCAATTTCTTCTCTGAAGAATCCAATTCAGAACGACATATGTGCCCCAGGTCTGTTTCTTTTCTCCATTTTGTCCAAAAAATATTCCCCAAGTAAAATAACACACTTTAGTATAATCAATGGGTCAGAGTAAGCACATAATAATTGCCAAAATTGAAGCAAGATCTAAGTTCTCGAATAATCCAATAATGATACTGAAGCAGTAACAATAAAAAAATACAGCATACCAAATAAGAAAAAATAAAACCTGGATGGATTTACTACTTACTTCTATATAAACATCAAGGTAGATTTCATGCTAATACTACTCAAACTCTTTAGTGAAACTTAAAGAGGATAACTCTCAAAGTCATTTCTGGAAGCTAGCATCTCCACAATTTGGAAACTAGTTAAGGAACCAACCAAAAGAGGACTACAGACCAATTTCTTTAAGTAACATAGATGCAAAAGCCTTCAGCAAAATACTGGCAAACAGAATCAAAACAAATCAAGGTGATCATACACCATGACCAAGTAGGCTTTATTCCAGAGATGCAAGGCTGTTTAACATACATAAATCAATAAGTGCCATACCTATCACAAACAGAAGCAAGGACAAATGTCAGGATCATTTCAATTAACACAAAAAGAAACATTTGACAAATTCAATATCCTTTCATGATAAAAACACAGAAGAAAACATTTATAGAAGGAACTTATCTCAACCTGATAAGAGTAATTTATGAGATATCTTTGCCAATATCATAAAATGAAGAAAAACTGAAAGCTTTCCTTTTAAAATCAGAAACTAGAGAAGGGTGTCTATTGTAACCATGCTTGTTCAACAAAATTCTTAAAATATTAGCCAAAGCAATTAGGCAAGAAATATTTATAAAATATAGTAAGGAGAAAGACAGACTATCATTATTAGAGAAGACATGATCTCTTACATATGAGACATAAAGAGTCCATTGATAGACAATTAAAATTAATAAAGTAATTAAGCTATGTAGCAGGATACAAAATCAATACCCCCTAATCAATAGTATCCCTGTATACTAGTAATAAATCTACTGAAAAAAAACTTTATAAAACATACCATTCACTACATCAAGGAAAATTAAATTCTTAACAATTAACCTAAGCAAGGAAGTGTAACACAATGAAAGTTACATCACTTTAAAATGTGAGATTGAAGATAACATCAAAAATCAAAAGATATTTCAACTTTCATGATAAGCAGAACCAACAGAGCAAAAATGAGTATCCTTTCAAAACAGATGCATTAATTTAATGCAACTCCAATTAAAATATCAACAGCATTTCTCATAGATATAGAGAAAACTAACCTCAAATTCATATGAAACCAGAAGAGACCCAGACTAAGAAAAGCTTTATTGGATATCAAAAGCAAAATAAGAGGCATCACATTCTCAGATTTGACCTTATATTTCAAAAATATGATGTTAAAAACAGCATCATACTGCCAAAAAAGGGAAGTGGATCAGTGGGATAGAATGTAAGAAGCAGAAAAAATCCTGCCATATTCAGCTATTTAACCTTTGACAAAAGAGCCAAAAACATCACGCTGGATGAAACATAGTCTCTTTAACAAACAGTGCCTGGAAAATCGGGTACCCACAGGTAGAAGGCTGTCTAAACCTATGTCCCTCACCTTGTGCTAATTTAAAATCAAAATAAATCAAAGATCTAAACATTAAAATAGAAACAATCTGTTGGACTACAACATAGGCAAAACTTTTGAAATATAAGCAAGGAATTTCTTTTGAAATAGGTAAGACTTTTGAAATATAAGCAAGGAGTTTCTGAACTGCAATCTAGTGGCCCAAAAAATAGTACTGAGATTCATCAAATGGAATTATATCATCTTTAAAAAGTCTCTGCAAAGAAAAGAAAACAACCAACAGAATGAAGAGACAACCTAAAGAATGGGGGAAAATTTTTTGTCAGCTATTACTATTCTGTCAGCTACACTAGCATTTGAAAAATATGGAGAACTAAAAAAAAGTAGACCCCCCCCCAAATAAGAGAACCAACAAAAAAATGAGCAACTGAAATGAACAGGCATTTCCCAGAAGAAGAAGTATAAATGGTCAACAAATACATTTAAAAATGTTCAACATTGCTGGCCATTAGAGAAAATCAAATTAAAACAAAACAGACTTCAAGAAAGAATGACTATAATTGAAAAACTCTCTTAGTTACTTTTTGCTCATTGCTGGGACAAAATACCTGACACCCAAAGTTAAGGAAGGAAAGATTTATTTAGCTCACAGTTTGTGGAGGTTTCAGTCCATAATCAGCTGGCTCCAAAGCAGGGTGGCATGACACAGAGCCAACACTTCAATGCACAGAAGACAGCAAAAGCAGTAAGAGCAATAGGGAAGAAGAGCAATCTTCTTTTCCCCCCTCTTATTGTAAGCAGGCTGCCACCTCTCCCTCCCAGGGTAGGTGTAGCAATCACACCATCTCTGTGCCCTCCTATTGCACAGGCTCAGGATGTTTACAAAGTGAAGACACTGGTTCCCTGCTGAGTGCCTTAGTTAAACTTCTAAACTTCTCAAGTCTACACAATGTATCAATCATTATAGAAACGAAATAATTACAAATGATGATGAGGCTGGGGAGAAAAAAAAGGAAGTTCTTCTCTATTGTTTTTGGGAATGTAAACTGATACAACCACCATGAACACAAGTGTGGAGATTACTAAAAAACTAAAACTAGGAATTCCGTTTGGCTCAGCTGTTACCTTCTAGGGCATCTTCTCAAAACAGTTAAAGTCATAATACATATATTATGATATATATGTATACATATATTATATATATATATACAGATATGTGTATTTTATATATATACATATACGTGTATTATGTATATTACGTATATATACATATACATGTATTATGTATATTACATGTATATACATGTATTATGTATATTACATATACATGTATTGTGTATATTACATATATACATATACATGTATTATGTATATTTCATATGCATAATACATATATTATGGTACATATATCTTTACATTTATAGCAACACAACTCCTAATGGCTAAATCTTGAAAATAGCTTATGTGTCCAGCAGTAGATGAAAATATAAAGTAAATGCAGCATTTACATGTGGTGGAGTACTACTCTGCCATAAACAAGGACAAACTTGACTCATTTGTAGGAAAATTAATGAACCCTGCGACCATATAAAGTGAAATAGATCAGACACATATGCTTAAGTATTGCATGACTTTTCTTATGTGAAAAACCCAAAATATATATAAAAAGAAAAATAAAAGATGAGTAACTAGGAAGTAGGGAGGTTTTCAAGGAAGAGACCAAGAGATAGAAGGGGGTAGGAAGAGGAAAAAAGTATATGAAATAAAAAATCGAAAGTAAAAAGCAATTTCACTTTTTCAAATGAGAAGAGACCAAGAGCTGGAAGGAGGGTTGGGAGGAAGGGTATGAAAAGTGAGTAAATATCATTGGAAGGTACTGACTTCCCATGTAGAGAGGCTACACTGACTCCATTTTGTCCCAGACACATCAGGTTGACAGTGTCTTGGTAGAAACTGCAGGCCATGAAACATCCCCTCAAGATAAAAGTATGAGGTCCCGTAAGGACAAGAAGAAAACAAGTTATACACTCTAAGCATGCACAATGTGAGTTTCTTTGTTCTTTATCTCTATAAAAGCTGCTGGCTTACACTGGTCAGGTGGCAGCCCTTTTGCTGACTCTTGGTGTGTGTGTCGCTCTATTTTCCCTTTGCTTGTAGAACCTCTACATGATGATAACTGTAACTCCTATTTCCTGCAAACATCTACTAACAAAAATAATTCCTCCGTGTATTTGTGAGAAGTTTCTTTCCACGGTTCATGGTAGTGGAATCCGGCAGACATAGGTGGCACATGGTGAGCACAACTAGGGCCTATTTGGTTTTCATGCCCATCTTTTTGCTGCCTGAAGGCTGTATTCCTTCCAGGACGTAGACGTTGTGTCCTTCTGTACACCCAAAATTGCTGATATCTTCAGCTACCTTTATGGCCTGTGGGCTTGCCAAATATGCCACTTGTTCCAGGATCCCCTCTGTCTGTATACCCCAGGATGTGACAACTGTCCAAGCCAAGGTGTATGCATGACCACGCTGACAGATGCTAAAAACAAACAGACCACTCTGCTCCCTGCTGGAAGTGCACAGTGAGAGAGAGCAAACAATCTGTTGGGCTTAATAGCTGCACTTGCAACAGAACTGCTTCAGAAAATCACATGACTAGGGTGCTGGGAAACCAAGCAACCAGCTTGCTGCTCTAGTAAGTGGCTGTGACCTGACAGGCTGTGGCTGCCCCAGAGCGAGAACCACCAGCGTCTCCTGAGATCCGCCGCCATGTTGGAATTTAGGGCGCCAGGAAACCAAGCCATCAGCTCACTGCCCTGGTAAGCAGCTGTGAGCCTACCGGTGTGCGGCTGAGAATTAAACATCCCATCCCCCCACTCCCTGTTAGTAAATGGGAGCCAGAGGTCTGAGCAGCTCTTGGGAGTTTGCAGTCTAGCAAATAAGGGAGATTTCCTTTTACCATCTCTTTGAAGGCAAATATTGTTATCAGTGTTTTGCTTTGTTCCAATTAATTGTACTGCTCTATTCAATATTCTGCTTTGATAAGTTCTATACTGTTCTGTATTTCCTCTGATTTTGCTTTGTTCTGTCTTGTTCTGTTGTATTTTACTACCTTCAAAATAATAATTAAAAAATTAAAAAAAAATAAGAAAGTAACAAAATACTTCTCAAAACTCCAAACTCCACCAAAGCTGATCCATGGGGCATGGATGAGGAGAAACTCAAAAACAAAGCAACAGAATTATATAAGGTGATTAAAAAGTAAATAACAACAACAAAACAGATCAGTAAGGTACTGAGCAAGCTGAAACATGATATAACTAAACAGATAATGGACTTAAAAAACAAAAGGAGGAAAAGAAAATGCTCTAAAGGATATAACTGCATATATGTTTAAGTGTGTAGGATGGATAACCATGTTGCTAAGTTTTTGTTGGATCATTGAACAGAACTGTCTGCAGCCTCACTGCTTGAATGTCCACTTTGTATGCTTTAATTTGTAACTTGAACAACTATATCTAAGAAGACAATATGTAATTTATCAACTAGTGATTTCTTACTGTTTATTTTTTTTAAATTCTGTATTGTTTCTACCCTTTTTTCTGTTTTGCTTTTTTTTTTTCTTTAAATAAAATTAAAAAAGAAAATTGCATGACTGGCCTGGCTTTTCACCACCCAGAGTGGCACCACTCTGTCTATCACAACCTGAGTTCTCTGTTGCTTAAACTTTTCAGAGGGTGTGTAACTATCCCACTCCTTCTCTGTACCTCTCTTGTGGATGTCTTCCACCCAGTCACTATGGTAGGGTGACCCTAAAGATCCTGAAGATTAGTTGTTCCATGACTGCTGATTTCCAGACCAGTCTCAAACAATAAGCTCCTTACCCAAATAGTTTCTCGCTATATCATTCCTAAGTGTGGTGGATGATGTGATGAATTTCTTCAGTACTTCTAGCCTTCCATGAGAAAGGGGTCACTTTTAGAGTAAAATCTCATGCTATATTTGCTTTTGACATGGACTTCTCTTGTAGTTAGCACTGCCAGTTCATTGTTCCTCTGTAGAGATGCTGACCCACTCTGGGCTTACCTTAAATTTCTAGGACCTTCTTCCTAGGAGCTGAAGTAAGTGCTAAATTCTTTCTTTCTTTCTTTTTTTCTTGTTTTATTTCTTTCTCTCTTTCATATTTTCTTGTTACTCCAGTTTCTCTGTTGGTTCTACTTTTCCTTTTGATTTTTCTTAATTCCTAGAGCTCTGTTTATTTTTCTTTGAGAAGTTCTCATCATTAATCAACTGGGGAGATAGGTTCTTGGGCTAGAAACAAAAACCAACAACCACCTACACTGACACCTAAACCTACACCTACACCTGTACTTAGAAGGCATCCATGAGAAATGGACATTTCCTAGGAAGCCTCAATACTACTGATAAGGCTACCTACCATAAGAAATCTACAAGCATCAATCCAGAAAACAAAATAAAATAAAAAATAGAAAATAGAAAATGACAAGACACAGAAGCAAAATACAACCCCAAACCTCCAGCCCACCCGGGACAAGTCCAGACCACAACTAGATAGATGAAATTGGAAGCCACCCACTAGCACTTTCCAAAATGACAGCAGCAGAAAAAAATGGATGAGGCTATAGAAAAATTAATTTCTCAGGTAAAAAAAAAAAGACTATCAAAATGAAAGACATTAGAACAGACACAGATAAAAAATAAAGGACTTTATGAAAATGAGTTAAACAATGAATACCCAACATAAGAAAGAAACAGAATCTGTGAAACAGATCCAAACAGAAATTCAGGAGATTAAGAACTTCTTTGAGAGTATACACAACAGATTGAATGATGATGAGGTTAGAATATCAAATCTAGAAGAGAGGATTGTGGCTGGTGACCACAAAAACAAAGATACATTAAAAATAGAAAGGGACTATGAAAAATCAATCCAACAGCTAAAAGATATAAGATTGACTGGAGCCCATGAGAAAATGGAGATAGCACAAATTCCCTAAATAAACTCCCTAGAGAAATAATGGCAGACAACTTCCCAAGCATGGATGAAGAATTTGATATACAAGTAAATGAAGCAATTAGAACTCCAAATAGTCATGACCAAAATAGACCTACAAAATAGGCATATTATAATCAAGATTCTAGAAATTCAACACAACAACAGAATATTAAAAGCAATTAGAGAAAAGAAACACATCACCTATAAAGGAAAATTCATTGGAATCACAGCAAATGATCAACACAAAACCTCAAATGGAGGAGAGCTTGGAGTGAAGGTATTTCAAGCCTTAAAAGAAAACAACTTCCAATCCAGACTCATGTGAACCCTGTAAATCTATCTTTAAAAATCTATGGAAAAATAAGATACTTGCATGACAAAGAACACCTGAAGAAATTCATGACCACCAAATCAGCTCTCCAAAATATTTTAAAAGATATTTTATAAACAGAAAATGAAGACCACATTACAAGATCACCAGTGCAAGCAAGTAAACAGAGGGGAAAGACAAGGAACTAGCAATAGGAAAATAATATGAGTAAGATAAGCCAACACATATCAGTTATAAATATCAATGTAAATGGTCTCAATTCACCAATTGAAAAAAAAAAAAGACCAGAATAATGGATCAGGAAACAGGATCCAACAAAACACCACATATAAGAACATTTAATTCAAAAAGAAATTCATAGACTGAAAGTCAAAGAATGAAAAACAATATTCCATGCAATAGAAACTCCCAGCAAAAAAGGAAGGTTAGCTATTTTATTTGAAGACAGCATGAACTTCAAACCAAGTCTGATCAACAGAGACAAAGAAGGTCACTATATAATTGTTAAGGGAAAACTTAAGAAGAGGTGATAACAATCATAAATATATAGGCACCAAATACCAGTGCACCAAACTGCATGAAACAAATATTAATGCATGTGAAAAGTCAATTAAACAGTAACAGAATTGTAACAGGGCACCTTAATAATCCACTGTCACAAGTAGATCAGGTAGACCAAACAAACAAATAAACAACAACTAAACCAAACCTGTGAACAAATGGACTTAGTAAAAGTCTATAGAGTCCTCTATCCCACAACATCAGAATACACATTATTCTCAGCTGTATATGGAATGCTCTAAAAAAAAAAAAAAAGGTCACATACTATCCCATAGAAATGCTTAAGTGCAAGGCATGGTGGTGTACTCCTATAATTCCAGCACTTGGGAGGCTAAGGCAAGAGAATCATTCCAAGTTCGAGACAGCCTGGGCTACAAATTGAGCCCAAGACAAGCCTGAACTGTATAATAAAGCCTTGTCTCAGAAAAAAAAAAAGAACATGATTAAGTAAATGCAGAGGAATCAAAATTATCCCATGAATATTATCTGACTACAGTGCAATGAAAATGAAAGTCAATGGCTAAAGTAACCACGGAAGCTATATAAACACATGGAAATTAAGTAACACCCTCCTGAACAACAAATGGGTCACAGAGGAAATTAAATAAGAAATTAAACAGTATCTACAATTAAATGATAATGCTGATACAACACACCAGAACTTATGGGATGCAATGAAAGCAGTCCTAAGAGGAAAATTTATAGCAGTAAATTCTCACATAAGGAAAACAGAATAATCTCAAATAAACAACTTAATGTTGAACCTCAAACATCTAGAAAAAAAGAGAACAAATCAAACTCAAAGCTCATACAATGAAGCAAATGATGAAGATAAGAACAACTGAGACTAAGAAAATAATACAAAGAATTAATGAATTGAAAAGTTGGTTCTTTGAAAGATTAAATAAAATTGATAAATCTTTAGCCAGTTGTTCTAGTCATAAATTGCAAGGAGAACAATTACATACATGACACAGAATTTATAGTATTATTTATAATGGTCACCCATGGAGTCAAATACAAAGAAAGCGCAAGAAATCTGTCCACAACACTAAAGACCTAGAAATTCCAGCCAAGAGCCTGGTTCCCATGACAATAACCTGCGTGAATTCATCTAAAAACCTAGAAACCATGACAATGATTCATGCAAGTCTATTTCACGGGTCTGTGCTGGAAAGACCCAAAGGTCAGTAATGGAAGCTAGAAAGTCTGGGCAGGGTGAAGGATCTGTGCTAGCAAGCTGACGGTTTTGTACTGGAATCAAGAAGCATGCTCAAAATAAGGACCAAGGCTCCTCAGAGAAGTACCACAGCCATCCTCATCAACAGTGAGATCCAGACCTCTTTCTGTGATAACAGATGAGTACATATCAGGAAGCCAGCATGACAAACTTCTCCTGGAGATTAAACAGTACCCCTCTGGAGTGTGTTTAATGCTTGTTAACATCTTTCCCTTGGAGCCAGGAAGTGATGTTCAAAGCAAGGACCAAAGCTCCTCCAAAGGTAACAGCACCCATTCTCAGCAACAAGGTTCTGAGCTCCTTTGGTGATAACAATTGAGTTCATATCAGGAAGCCAGCATGACAAGCTCTTCCAGGAGAACCAATAGCTCCAAACAACAACACTTAAGAGAACTCAAAATGATGCTCTTCTTCTCCAACTTTCCTTTTTATGCTGGTAACAATCCTCAGGTGGTGCATCCATGTTCAGAATCATGCTGATTCTATTCAGCTGGTGTTTAAGTTGACCACAAGTTACCAACCCACAACATCAATCTCATCAAAAAGAGGAAAAAAAATACTCAAATTCAGGCAATGAAGAACAAAGAGGGTGAAATCACAGTGGATCAATCAGAAATCCAGATCATCAAAACCTACCTTGAAAACTTGTACTCTAATAAGATAGAAAACACATAAAATTGGGCAGATTCATATGAATGGTCAAAGCTAAATAAAAAAGATACAAAAATCCTAAATAACTCAATATCAGTCAATAAAATTGAAAATGTAATTAAAATTTTACTAACAAAGAAAACTCAAGTCCTGATGGATTCACTGTTGAAAATTACAAGAAATTTAGAGATGATCTAATGTTACTAATGCTGAAACTGTTTAATGAAATTGAGTAATTTACCCAAAATCACTCCTGAAAGCAAGTATTATCCTGATACAAAATCTGGAGAAGGGTCCAACTAAAAGAGAAAACTATAAGCCAGTTTCCCTAATGAACATAGTTATAAAAATCCCCGGTAAGATACTGGAAAAAAGACTGTAGAAAATAACCAAGATTATGACCAAGTAGGATTCATCCTAGGGATGCTGGGATGGTTCAGCTTATAAGAATCAATAAATATAATGTACCATATCAACAGAGTCAAAGACAAAAGTCACATGATCATCTCAACAGATGCAGGAAAAGCACTTGGCAAAACCCAACATCCATTCATGATAAAAATAAAACCCACAGCAAATTGGAAGAATAGTGTTTACTTCCATCTGATGAAAGTCATCTATAACAAAAAATAGAGAACATCATACTAAATGGTCAAAGACTGAAAGCTTTCATTCTAAACTCAGGAACAAAATGAGGATGTCTACTATCCCACTGCTATGCAATGTAGTTCTAGGAATATTACCCAGACCAGTGAGACAAGAAAAAGAAAAATAAGGAAAAAAGGTACAAAAAGAAGTTAAATTATATTATTTGCAGAAGACATGATATTCTACATAGGAAACCTCTAAAACTTCACCTAAAGTTTGTAGATTTAATAATCAAGTTCAATAATATAGCTGGATAAAAAAAATCAACACTCATAAATCAATAGCATTCCTATACACAAAAAACAAACTCAATAAGAGAGAAATTAGGGAAGCCATGCCTTTCACAACAGCATCCAGAAAAACATGAACATTGCGTTGTTTCCTTGGTATAAGAAACTGAAAGAATAGGTAAGGACTAAAATGTACCACAGATGTTGTGAAACAAGAATAAATTGTTCAAATGGAAAGAGGACCTGGGAAGAGGGGAAGGGTAAAGGAAGGATGGGAAAAGAAGAAAACATGGATAAAAAGGAAGAAAATGGAAACAAAGCTTTGTAAATAGAGAGAAGCGGATTGCTACATCATTGGTAGGAATGTACACTGTCCTATTTATAAACATTTTCCTCAGTGGCCTTTCTAATCCCAAACTGTCCCTTTGAAACTGTACTTGTTAGAAAGATAGATACATGAGCATCATGCTGCATATCATGATATAAATGAGACAGTTTTTATTTGTTGATTAAGGTAAATAAACAAGATGGATACAATTGCACCTACCATAAAAGGAGAAAAGAAGGGAGAGAGTGAAGGAGATAAGGAAGGGGAGGGAGAGAAGAGGAAATAAGAAAAGAAAGGTACATGAGTGGGACTTATAGCAATGAAGCATGAAGAAAGGATACATTTGACCAGCAGGATGCATGATTTTAGCGCAGAGAGATTTGTAAATTTACAAACTTCAGATTACAAATAATTTACACCTGTAAACTATTTGTTGATTAACAAGTACTTGAACTACTTGTATAACTAAACTGTAAATAATTAAAAGTTGTAAGTGTAAGATTGCTTATTTAGAATGTTATTTGTAAAATTACACGTGTGGCCAAAGTTGTCATGACAAATAAAACCTGCTGGGGCTGTAGGCACTGAGTGCCTGTAGGGGTTTGTACCCTTTGAACCCTATCCTGACGAACAAATTCTCTAGGCCTCTGCCATTCTGGATCACGGTGCTCTGAGGTTCTCTTCTCAAAGCAAATTCTTTCATCTTTCCAACTCTGAGGCTGCACAGGCTGGAGTCTGGCTGGTTCGTGTGATGTCCTCATGCCATCTTTTCTGTTCTCCCCTTCTTAAACCCTTGGCTTTTCCTTGCTAGTCTTTTTAGGAACCAATTTCTGCTCTATTCCATCTTTGCAGGTCACAAATTTAGTGGAGCTTCCTTTCTGGACAAATTCAAAACATTTTATATCATTCTGTGGGGCTCTTTGCTCTTGATTCTCAACATAAATTTAGCTAAAATACCCCAAAAATATCCTTCAGACAAAGGACTTATATCTAGAGCATATAAAGAATTTAAAAAATCAGGTCCCCCAAAATCAAAGATCCAACCCAAAAATGGGCACTTGAGATGAATACACTCTTCTCAGATGAAATACAAGTGGAAAATAAATACATGAAAAGATATTCAATATCACTGGTCATTCAAGATGTGTAAATTAAAACAACACTGAGATTTCATCTCACTTCCTAAAGAATGGCTATCATCAAGAAGTCAATCAATAGAAATGCCAGTGGGACTGTGGGGAAAAAGGAACCCTTTTCCACTGTTTATGGGAGTGTGGACTGGCATGACCACTTTGGAAATCAGTATGGAGAGTCCTCAAAAAATGAGTTTTAGAGGTCCCATTCAACCCAGCTATTTCCTTTTGGGTATCATTCTAAAAGAATTAAAATCATCATACCACAGTGGTATATGTGTACCCATGTAGCAGCAAGATTTGTGATAGGTAAACTTGGAAACAACCAAAATGCCCACCACTAAGGAATGAATAAAAAAGATGTGTTTTCTAAAAAACATGATGGAATACTATTCAGCTGTATGGAAGGATAAACTTGCGATTTTTATAGGTAAAGGAATGCAATTTGAGACTATACTCAAAGGTGAAATAAGACAGAGCTACATGTGTAAACACCATGTGTGAGAAACTGAATGAGTAAATAAGATTCAAAATGTACAACAGGCATTGGGAATAGGGAAGAAACTATTCAAAAGAAAAGAAAACCTGTGATGGGTGAATGGGGAAATGAAGGAAAGGCAATAAAAAAATACATATGCATAATAGCTAAGATAGTTACACAGCTAATATCTCAGTTCATTGAAAAGAAAGCTTTGTGCTGATATTTTTGGATAATATTTTATGCTTATGTCTTGCACTTGAACAACCATTATGAATAGAACAATACACAATGTATTAATTATTGCTGCTTTCCTACTGACCTGTTTTGAAACTGCTTTTTTGTTGTTTACAATTTTTTCTCTTTAAAATAAAAAAAGTCCCCAACAGTAATCATGCCACCACTTAGTTAGGCTGTCTTGAAATTTCTCCTACAAGATTACTCTACTAACCTTAACCTCAGTCCCAGGCAAAACAAAATGCAGACAACTTTCTGTTAAGCCATAACACATATCTTCTAGAGTCCAACAGCCATTGTGGTCCTTTTTCCAAGTAGTAATCTCCTGAGCCTGGTCTTTACCTGCAGTATTTCTACTAACCTTTTGGCTTTCTGAGATCTGACCAGAATTTTCATCAAATACAACCTAAGGTATTCCAACTCTTATTTTTTCAGCCAGTATCTCTGAACCTTTCCAAACCCTTACAAGTCAATCCCAAAGGCTCCTTAACCACGTGATCAAGTATAGTCACATCAAGGACACAACTTTTCTGGTACCAAATTCTGTCTTAATTCAGTCATTGGTGAGGCAAAATATACAACACCCAAAGTGAAAGGAGGAAACACTGATTTTTTATTTGTAGAGGTTTCAGTCATAGTCAGCTGGTACCAAGACAGGTTGACAAAGGAGTAACAGTTTGTGGCAGGCAGAAGGTAGCAAAAGCGTTAAGGGTGAGACAAGACTCTTTCTGACCCTACATTGTATGCAGGTTACCCACCACAGGGTGTGTGTATCACTCACACTCAATCCTAGCCAGAGCTATTCCAAACCAATCAATGGACTGAGTTACTACACACACCCTTAATCCAGCATTATCTTCTCTAGACTTGGCCTCTTCTGAAGAAACCCTATGACCACATGAGGCTTTGGGGGGACATCTAGACACAAACCATAACAGGCCTTAAGCTTTTAAAATAATCAAAATTTTGCATCTCTTTAAATTTGCTCCTGATTTTAAAAATTGATCTATATCTATTGGCTTTGATTAAACAAGCACTTTTGTAATTGTATAAATAAGACACACTTGTATATTGGGCAATAAGTCTATTTGGGGTTATTAACAGTTTCCAAAACTTAATGATTCTTGTCAATATAATTATACCTTATAAAACTAGTTAAAGGAATCTAAAATTTCTCTTAAGTGTAAAAACTAAATACATGTAAAAATCTTTATATAGTGATACCAATTATTGTTAATTTTATTATATATAAAGTTTTACATTAGTGCTTCCTAAGTGTACAGGTCTTCAAAAATATAAAACTAAAAAAAATTATTGCACTGGTGAATTATGGTGATAAATTATTTTAAGTTCAAGTATCTGGCTTTCCCTTACTTGTATTCCAGTTACTTTTTTATGAAATGTGCATGTTAATCCAGCACAATATAACCAGCCAGATGATATGACTACTGTTTCATGCTTATGTGTATGTGATTGTTGAATAATTATGTTACAACAGTTAAAGATATCCAGACACTGGTTGGTCCAGGCAATATGACTCTAAAAATTAAAAAGTTTTAAGTTAATAATCTATAAAAGATGTCTATTCTCAAATGCATTCTTCTTAAGTGATGCTGTACTAAAAGATAACAAATGTACATAGAAGTTTGTCACTCAATATCTTGTAATTAGATAAAGATAATTCACTAAAAAGTTATTCTATAGTAAGATGAACATTTAAATGTGTTTCAGAGATAATAACAAACCTAATAGTTCCAGTATAATAATGTCTTCATGATTATTATACTAAAATATTACGCTGTTGTTGATCTCAAGTTTTCTCCATGAAACTTTGTCATTATCACTTGTTAAAACTCTACAATGATTCAACTTCTAAAACAACCATGATTGCTAAAACACACTCCTCAGGCATGAGTCAATCCTGTGGTTCAAAGGGCAATGAAAATTAGCAAATAGACGTGACTAACAATATGAATCTTTTGAAAAATTTAAATTTATTCATGTCTCTGTTGACACCTACAATGCAGGATTGGTAGTTCAAAACCCTCATGCCACAGTAAATACCCTTTTACTTGTATCAGCCCATAGGGTCAAAGGGCTACCACACAGCCCTTTGCTCTTAATGTACATATCACCCTCTGGGTCAAAGATTTACTATTTAAAACTCAATTCTTAAAACAAAAAGAGGGTACTAAATACTATAAACTTCTTCCCCATAACAACTCTTTAAAGCACTCTAAATTTTTTAAATTGCAATTCTGATGGACTTAGAGCAGTTAAACTATTTTAAGCAGAGAAAAATGAGATGTAATCCATTAGTTTTATATCAGTACCCATTATCCAGCCCTGAGTGGCTGGGCTTCCTGGAATTTGTTCACTTACAGGAGTGGATATACTACTGTTTTTAACACTCACAGGCACTCTCTGGGTTCCCGCAGTGGCTGTTTGTCCATATAATGTGGCAACAAGTGAGAAGTAACCCATCCCCAAGCCTCAGGACATGGCTCTACAATATCCACTGAGAAAGGACAGTAAGAGGAGAACTTATCTGTTACTTTCTGCAGCACAATCCTCAGTACCTACTCAGGGAGAGATTAAACAGCTCACCACACAGACTATAAACACTACAAACATTTGCATCCATTTACTCAAGAATACTTTCTCCTGGTAATGGTAGTATAGAAGCCATTTTAATGTAGAGAAAATTTAAAAACTTGTATTAAGTATATTTCTAACACTGTTCAGAGATAAGAACAGGAGACACAGCATGTTCCCAAGATTAGAAAGCTACAAATTTGATGAGCCTTGACACTCCAGGAGTATTTCTCTTGCTTTCAAGTTCCAGAGTTATTACTTCAAGGACACGTGTGCCTGATCTCAGACAATGAAGGATTCGTCCTCTTTGTTGTAAAACAGTAACCTCATGTAGTTGCTGTTTCTGTAAGAGTGAATTCTACCTAGTAATTAATGATGAAGACATGGGTATCCAACTATGGCATATTATCTTCTCTGCCTTATGTACTTCCCGTTTGCAAACCTATATAAACAAAACCCAAAGTTGACCCAGGGCTGACGATTTGGAACTGAGATTCCCTTCAGCCCACTAGCATAATAAAGCTATATGCCACCCAGTGTTCCACTGGTGCCATGTTTTCCATCTGGTCTCATCCTGAACCCTGTAATATTTCTGGGGCTCATCCAGAAAACACTACATTGATCATTTAAGTCCCTGGTGAGGGCCTGTTGACCTGCAGGGACTTACCCTTCAACTGCAAAGGAGAAGACAAACCCTCTGGTTCTCAGTCAGAATTTCCTTAGTAATTCAGGAGCAGGAGCCTCTGTGAGTCAGCAGTGACCTCGTCAAAGAATAAGAGGATGCAGAATAAAACAAGTTCCTAATGGATAAGGAAGATTATCTCAGGGACACCCCCCAGTTAGCCTGTCTGTCCTAGCAGCCCTTGCTAGCAGTCTGTGCCAGTAGCTTATGCTAGACAGTCAGATTCTGTTTCAGATTCAGCTAGATATTACCCCAGGGCTGGGGGCTGAAAGATATTGACCTCTGAATGCCTGCTGTGTGAGTGTCTGTACCAGACCACAGACTGCCATTTCATCTGTGCTCCACATGATGGCACCTCCCCTGAAGAGCTTAAAGCTACAGAGCTTAATTAAGGCACCTCACATCGGGTGCCTGAATGTGGTCTCTCTCTCTTCCTTTGTTGCGACTCATAAACATATACTATAGGAAGCCAGTCAGTATAGGTACTAACCAGAGTAAGATGGCTCCCCTAAAATGCATAAATAACTTTAGGAAAGGTTTTGCAAAAGATAACAAGGTAAAAATGAAATCTGATCACCAAGTCCAGTTATGAAAGCCTCCCAGACAATTCCCCTAGACAGAGAACTACTCAAAAGGCTAACTTAAAAATATCGGAACAACCTGAGGTTAAATGAAACATGGGGTCACCCTTACATTTAAAAAAAAAAAAAAAGCAAAATGAGACAAGGCCTACATCTCCCCTGGTTTTGGGAACCCCAAGGCCAGCTCTTATAAAGGGCCAAAATGTTCTGTTCAGCTAAAATGTTTTCATCAGATTACAAATTTTAATGAGTTTTGTACATAAAACATTTCTTGTACACTGCAAACTCTCATATGACAATTACAGGGTTAAACCTGCACTCTGTTCTGTGATTTTGAGTAAAAATAGTAACTCAAGAATACTCAGTAATCTGTTGGCAGGAAGCCAAGTTTGCTATCTGAAAAAAAGGACATTTTAAATTCAAGTGGCTTCAGCCAAGTTTGTTGTAAAGGTTTATAGCAAATAAAAAAAGAGATATTAAAAATTCTATAAATGTAAAAGATACAATTTTGATGTAAAAGAGTTATGTATGATAAAAGTCTTGTCCTAATAAAGAGATTAAAAAACAACAAGACTAAAAAGCTTACACATATTGAGGAAAGCTTGTGAATGTAGTTGATTAAAAAAATATGTATGGTCACTTGTTAATTTAGTAGAGCTCAGATTGTTCCTTCTAAAAACCCTCGTGTGGGAAATGGTAGAATCAACATGAGATTACAAGTCAAGTAATAACCTGTTTCTTTAAAAAAAAAAACTTATGTGATGTATAAGACGGACATTTAAATATGACATGTGGGTTTTGATCTCAGGCTTTCTTTATGAAACTATGTAGTTGCTTTCTGTTAACATTCTGCAGGGATTCAAATACTAAGACAGCCATAACTGATAAGAAATAACAGTCTTCGCTATACTTTATATTTTGAAGTACTTGATATTTAGATAAAATTATAATAATTAAAACCACTACCATAATTAATAATTGACGGGGCAATAGTTAATGCCCCCAGTCGCTATATTTCTGTTTGTTAGCTGCCCAGGTAATAGTTTCTGATCCAGATCTGGTTGCTTTGACTCTTAAAAATGGCTGGTCAGTATGATGATATTAAACTGCTAAAATATATCCCTCCTTCCTATAAAGCCAATTCAGGATCCTCGAGCTGTCCCTGCACTGTGTTTGCCTGCACCCTCTTGGACTGCTCTGACTTCTATATGCTTACTCAGACTGTTAGTCCCTGGGTCTCATACCTGTCTAAAACACTGAACTCAGTGTGAAAAAAAAATGGCCTTTCTGTTTGTGGACATGCTGTGGGCACCTGCTACAACCTCCCTTTTAATCAAGGAGGCAAACAAATTTACTTTGGGACATAGAAATAAATGGTCCTGTGGTGGCTTTGAAAACAGTGCCAAAAGCAAGGGAAACCACTGGGGAATGGCTGATAAGTGACCCCAGAATCATCATGACTACCTGTAGCCACCTTCTTTTTTTTTCCAGTACTGGGGATTGAACTCATGACCTTGCACTTGCCAGACAGGGATAAATCCCCAGCCCTTGTAGCCACCTTCTTGACAGAAGAGCCCAAAGGACTGGGAAACAGTCTGCATGGAGCCTGAGTATGTCTTGCAAGCTTTAAAAGTGGTAGACAGAAAAATTCCTCCCCCTTACTGAAAAACGGCAGGGCAAATCACTTGGCTGTTTTCCACTGTCTTCTGCTGAACAAATCAAGAGAAAAAGAGCAAGTAGACCAGCTGCAAAAGATAGAGGAGGACGTGGAGCAGCAGAGAGCTGCTGCCGAGCTTAGATCACAAAATACAAAAAACACTACCTCCTCCAAAAATATTTCCAGAAGTGTAAGTCTTCATGTCTAAGGAAAAAGTCCTAGGAAAATTCCCTGGTTTTGCAAGCTAGGCCAGTTATTCAACAAAAAGGGGAGGTAAAACAACCTCCAGCCCAAGGAGAACAACTGGGCGAGCCACCTACCTTTACCTGGCACACAGTGTACAGGACTTGCACAGCCTGGTGCTGTGCGAGTTGACAAAACAATTAAAACAGGTGGGTGAAATGGCCCACATGGCTGCTATGGCTGTGGGACAGTGGGGCTGATTACAAATGGTTAAGCCCACAGATGACGACCCAAGTAGCCAGCAGAGCCAGCAACACCTGCATGTGATGGGTTCTGCAGAATGTACAGAGGAGAGCCCCAGAGCAGGTAATCAGACTGTGACAAATTGGCTGATGGCAGTGGGTTGCCTGTTTTGGGACGTGCCAGAGCAAGTCACTATCTAGACTCAATAACTGCTACACAAAACGGGCATATGACAGGTGATATTTGCATGACATGACTGTAGCCTAGATGAGAAATTGTTGACAGCGTCCATAGAGGACATGATCCTGTGAGTGGGCTAACTAGAATATTTAGGTCAGTGACAGCTCTTTTGACCCCTTTTCCAGATCACCCAATCCATGATGCTGTGGATGCCTTGTTAGACTGGCAGGTATAAAAATAAAATGACAAAGTAAGACAAGATCTATAAAAATTGTACTGATAAAAAAGTGGCTGTTCTCCCCAAAAACAAGCTGTGAGGCCACAGAAGGCCTGTGGATAACAGATCTGGACAGACCTGCTTGCTGCCAGCCTATCCACAGATAGTTTAGATGAGCAGCCTTTGGATGTATTGCTGATTCTGTGGAGACAATTACATCCTGAGCAACAATACTGGCCAATGGGCCAAAGCCAGAAGGCAAAACAGCCTTGATAAAACTGGAAAAAGTAATACTGGCCTCCTTGTAGGAGGCAGGCCATGTTACCCAGGTCTTGGGTGTCCCAGGAGACTGGAGGCCACTTGTGAAACTGACTACTTACTGGTCCCCAAAAGGCTTGTAGTGTTTACTAGCATTGGTGGATACCAGAGCTGAGTCACTGCTAATATACAGCCACCCATACCATTTTACAGGATCCACTGCACACATAAGAATATGGAGAGGTTGGTGCCATGCACAAGCCATGGAGAGGAGAACCAGACACTGGCCCCTTCCTGAGTGTTGGCACCATTTGTGGGCTGCAGGGAGAAGAATCAGATGCCAGCCACTTCCTTTGAGTCAGTGCCCTTTGCAGGTCACTAGAATGAGAAAAAAAAGCCAGACTTTCCTGTGAGTCAGCACCATTTGCAGGCCATGGGGAGGAGAACCAGGTGCCAGCTCTTCCTGTGAATAAGCACCATGCACAGTCCACAGGGAAAGAATGAGACACCAACTCCTTCTAGTGTATAGGCTGGGAGACAAAAAGAGCCAAGGTCTCCCCCTACCCCACCGCCCTGTAAGTGACTTGGATGATGGGGAGAAACCACAGGCTAAGATGACAGCTATTGAAGTAAAATACAACTCGATGCTTACAGTGTTCTGTGTTTCATTGACTTTGCAGGCCTAAATCCAGTAGTGTGATCAACTATTTAGAAGATAATAATATGCAATATATCATCTATGGGGGATTGTCTTCTGAGAGTGGTAGCCACTGTTAATTCCCTATTATCTTGTTTTAAAGTCATTTATTGTGTTCATTGTTTTGTTTTTATTGGTTCTACCCTCTTCTGTTTTGTTAGATTTCACTATGTCTGATAGTATGGGCAGTTATTTTGAAAACAACAAGAGGTACTAAGGTAGCCATTGTTGATTTCCTATTATCTTGATTTGAAATCCTATATCACTTACATTATTTTGTTTTGATTGTCCTTATTCTGTTTTATTTTGCTTGGTTTATTCTCTTTAAAATAAAAATTATTTTTAAAAAGGGTATGGAGATTACTACATCAGAGTCCAGAAGGCCCATGTGACTTTGGGCATTGAACACTTACCCCCATAACCGTGTGATGTTTATGTTTCCCTGGTTACTGAATACTTGTTGAGGATGGACATACTGACTGGCACTTGACTTGACACCATGCAAGAAAAAGTCCAATGATAAATTTGCTTTATAAAAATTGTACTTCGAGACCACCCACACCATGCACCACTGACTCTTCCACAAGCCACGAGTTATGTGTATGGAGCAATACCAACTGCCTGGAGACAAGGAGAAAATGAGACAGACTGTCTTGAAATTTAAAAAGTAGGGGTGATATGTCCTGTTCAGAGCCCTTCAGCTTGGCCTGTATAGAAGCCAGATGGGTCATTGTGAATAACTATAAAGTCTCACAGTGACACTGGCAGTCAGAACCAATTTGCCTTCACCAGGGAGGGCAGACAATGGACCTTCCAGATGATTCTATGAGGCTATTTGCATAGTTCAACTGTTATGATCTGTTGGCCCAGGACCTGGCCACCTGAGCCAAGCCACACTCTATGTCACTGTTTTACACTGATGATTTTATGTTACCCTGATTGTCTTATAGATTTAAAAGCTACTATACACAGTCTGAAAAAAACTTTGCTGACATAAATGTGAACCTTAAATAAAAACAAGGTCCAGGGACCTGGCTGGCTTGTCAAATTATTGCATGTTTATATGGTTAAGACCACACCTGTGATAGTATGCCAATTACAGGTGCCTATGACCTTGCTAGGTTTCTGGTAGAAACCTAGCATAGCTATGCCCTTTAGACAAGATGAACAAAAGAGAGATAACATGGGGCTACACAGATGCAGCTGAAGCTGCTTTTCAGTACTCAAAGAGGGCTATCATATAGATGTAAGCCCCACAAGTTATTGACCCTAACCCGCCATTTATCTGAACCTTCAATATGGATGATGATGGATTTGGTTGGGCCTATGACAAAAACAGGAACAACAGAAGCACCCTGATGGGTTTGAATTACAGCTGTGGAAGAGAGATGAAAACTGACTTTCCCTGATTGAGAAACAGCAACAGTGTATGCTGCTTTACACCCAGATAGGGACAGTTAGGGTGCTAATATGGATGTAAATAGCTCATCAAAAGGTAAAATGACACTTTGAGGGATGTACCTCTGGCAGCAATCTCTCTCTCAGCCAGGCTGTTGGCAGACAAACTGGCAATGGTTTGGGGGCACAAGAACTCATCCAGGAAAACAAACTACAGGACATGATCACTAGTCCCTATACAAAAAAAAAAAAAGGAGGGATCTCTGGCTGACACTGGATATGCTCATGACGGTAGCCATGACCCAACTCTACAAGGGCAGTAGTTGCTGTCCAACCTAGTATGGAAATACTGTGGTTTGGAACTGAAACAGGAAAGTTAAGTTGATGGACAAAGTTGCAGACAAGACAATGAAAACATCAAGGTCTTCTACCTGTGTGCCTGGACAGCAGGGCCATCTTGAGGGGGCTGACACTCTGGATGCCAGCTTGGACAGCTCAAGAGCAACAGATAGGACACCAAAATTTAACAGAGATCCAGCCCTGGATTCACCACTACAAGATCAAGCCATTTTTATCCTGATAATTGTTGGGAAGCCTTTTCTGATGAATCCAACCCTCTGAAGATTTCCCTATAGAGACAGTGCACTAAAGCCCTGCCCTCATTACCCGTGGAAGCTGGCCAATGAATGTACAGCTGAAGACCGAATGGGCATCTTACACTGGACCATCTCTAACCTCGATCTTTTCTCTCCTGTTAGTATTGATGTTTGCTGTTGTATTTTGGACTATGTCCCCAGATGACTGGGGAGCTCTGAAAAAGTTCACTTTTATTTTTTTCTATCTTGGTGTACTTATTGGACTAAATAGTCTTAACTTTTAAATGATTTTCCTGTGGCTAACATGCCTAAACATACTGGAAACATACAGTAAAACATACATACTAGGAATTCCAAATTCAGGTTCATGGTTTAAGTCCTGTCATGACTTTTAATCAGAGCAGATAAAACCCCTGCCAACCTAAAGAGGGGTGCACAGCTCAGGCTGAAACCCCAAATTGGAAAAACCATTACTACTTCTCAGGATTTGGAGGATTAGACTGTGAATAAAAATATTGCTCCAATAATATCTGTCCAAAATGGTGACAAACCAAAAAGTATTGTAAGCCTTCTTTTTCATCTGAATTCTATCCAAGATGGAACTGTATCATAGAAAGAGGTGGAGCTAACGACAGTCTTACAACCCAGTTCCCCTCCAATCCAACTTTACTATGGGGAACTTGTTTCCCCTTGCAGTACATTATTTTAGATCCCCCCATAAAGACTGGTCACCAGGTCACCAGATAAAAGTCCAGATATGGATGGAGACAAGGCTTGTTTCAAAGTCATAAAGGTTTGGGTTCCCACGTCCCACATTAGAGCTCCTTCCCCAAGACCTCCACTGTTCCCATTGGCTCCTGTATGTGTTGCTAATCACTCAGAACCTCTGACTCCTGACATAGTGGTCTGGTTAATAGCACCCTCCTGGTCCTCCAAGCTACAAATCCAGAGTTGGGTAGTGATTGTTGGCTCTGTGTACCCCTTTTGGACCTTTCCTATTGAGCCCTAGGCCTAGCCTGAAGTGAGTCTAAACTCAATTCTACAAGTGCCTCTGCTCACTTACTTCAGCCTTCTTCTAGAATGGTGTGAGGAGATACTTCCTGCTTCCTGGATTCCTCCAAAGTCTGAAATGTCTCTGCGGACTGTGTAGGTGTGTTTACTGTTACTTCGGGTTCTCTAGCAGCCCTCCATGGAAGTTTCTTTGTTCGTTCTGATGGAGTCCATCAAGTGTTTAATAGTGCTACAATGAGCCTCTGTGTCCTTGCTTTTCTGGTCCCTGACCTCTCTGTTTACTCAGGTCAGCAAGGCCTTACACACACCCACCAGTCTTGTCAAAAGTGTGATCCTGTTATATTGCCCATTCTGACGGGGAATAGCAATAACAGAGAGCTTAACCCTTAGTGTCACAGCCATGAGTATAGGTCAACAGCGGTACTCACAGTTAAATGCTTGGATAACAGGAGATGTTGCTAACATACACGCTTCTATAGACACATTGCAAGACCAAATAGATTCCTTGGCTGCAGTCACCCTCCAAAATAAAAGTGTTTTGGATATCCTGACATCCCAACATGGAGCTACTTGTCTTTTTCTGGAAAAAAAAAATGCTGTTACTATGCCAACAAGGCAGGGATAATCAGAAAAAAACTCCCATCAGCTCCAAAAGTGTCTGAAGCAAACAGCTACAAACAGGATAGGAGTTTCTTCCAGGTGGGGGATCTCTGGATTTTCTTTCTTCTTGGACAGCAGTGATGTTTGGGCCCATAGTGCCCACTTTGACAGTTATGCTTGTAGGCCAGTGTTTGATTCAATTCTTGACTTGGTTTCTGCCTAAACCAGATGAAGCCATACATCAGGAGATTTTCTTACAGGCTACTTCCTCCATCAGCTTCTTAAACCTGAGGAAAATGAGTTTTCCATGTAAAAACAAAAGAGATGGAATGTAGAAGCTATTCTAATGTAGAAAAAATTTTAAATCTTGTTTCTAATACTAAGCACTTTCACTGTTAAGGATGAGACTGGGAGACACAGCCTGTTCTTATGGTTAGAGAGCTACAAACCTAATGAGCCTTGACACTCTGGATGCCAACTGTAAGATAAGTACCTCAGCCAGGAAGAAATGTTCTTTTATTTCTAAATCCCAGAGAGTTATCATTTCAAGGACACTTCTGCCCAGTTTCAGACAATGATGGATTCGTCCTCTATGTTGTACAATAATAACTTCATATAGTTGCTGTCTCTGTAAGAGTGAATTCTTCCTAGCAATTAATGATAAAGACATGTATAACCAACCATGGGATATTATGTTATCTGTCTTATGTACTTCCTGTTTCCAAACCTATGGAAACAAAACCCAAAGCTGGTTCAGGGCTGATGATTTGGAACTGAGATTCCCTTCAGCCCACTAGCATAATAAAGCTGTATGCCACCCTGAGTTCCTCTGGTGCCATGTGTCCTCTCTGACCTGGTCTTGAACTCCATAATAGTAGAACAAGTCACCTGTAACTCTAAAATGGAAAAAGTAAAAGGGTCATTTTTTATTCTGCTTCTGTTTAACTGTACACAAAATGTCAATAATATAGTATAATTGGCACTAATATTTATATCTCTTGTTTTTTATATAGTTACCTGGGGAGACCCTGAGCAACCCTTCTCTTCCAATGATACCTGTTAAACTGCAGGAGTCCTAGGCTCCTCTGTGTCTGGCAGGCACCTTCCAAAACCCAGTATTCCTACATGTTGTCATCTGTGAGTCTCCACAGGAGATGGCCTAAAATTGAGGTGAACTTCATGTAGGTCTACCAATCTCTCCTTGATCATTTTGCTCATAACATAAACCTAGAAAATTGTGGACCCCATAATCTGATGTTGTTATAGTCTAATTCAACCTGGAATTATAGTTTACCTTTTAAGTACACTGGCAGCTCACCCTTGTGAAATACTGGGCTTACTGGACCTTTATTATATCTTTCTTGAAGCACCTACTTATAACCCCTGAAACAGTCATATGGCATTTAGTGATCCCTTTCTTTCCTCATATTTTCAGAATCTGCAGCTATCAACACATAGGGAAGGTCACATGGATTGCTACAATATCTGTGATCATGTCATGATCTATACTTCCTGCCCATGTATTTTGATCTTTACTAAAGAGGAATCTATCTTCACAGTTTACAATTCAACCACTTATTGGTATTGACTTTTTAAGGCCCTCAATATCGCCTTGCCTGCAAATTCCACACGTCTCATTCCATGTGTCAACAGTAATAACGTCTCTCAATTAAATGCTGTATTACTCATATTATCATGCTTAGACTAAAGCTAAAGTCTAGCTCTCCAACAGCCTTACATACAATTGGGTGGGAGACACTGCTCTTGAACATATCACCTCAGTACATGAACAACTAAAGCAAAAGGAGTGTGGGGCATCACAGAAGTGAAGGTACCAGCACCTACTGCAGCTACAACCCAAACCACATACAGCTATTTTCATGTTACTTCTGAGCTCTTAACTCAAACTTATGTTGGTAAGGAAACTTTACAACGAGTTAGCACCTTGAAGGCAGCTGTTGGATGGTTTAGCAAATGTCAACAAGTTCTTCAGGCACATAGGAGGCTCAGTTGTGATGCTGATTATTGTTCCATGTGCATCACTCTATTCCGTTTAATCTTCCCAAACCTTGCAAAGTGGTCCAATAGCTTCTCCACAATGCTTTTCACACAAGTAGTGGGTTTCAGGACTGGATTCAGGCCCAACTTTAAAAAAAATTTTTTTTTTTATTTAAAGAGGAAAAAAACATGTAAAGGGTAGAGATAATACAGAATTTCAAAAAAAGACAAACAGTAAGAAATCACTAGTTGATAAATTATATATTGTCCTCTTAGAAATAGTTGTTCAAGTTACAAAATTAAAGCATGCAAAATAGAGAGTCAAAGAGTGAGAGTGTAAACAGCTATGCAGGCATGAATCTCTACATGTATTTCTATCCTTTCTGTATTAGAGGGAAAAACAAAAATTAGCAAGACAAAACAAAACAAATTCCTGGAAAAACATGAAACCAAAAAGTAGTATAAAACCACAGTACAAGGTGATCTACAATGATTACTGTGTTGTTTCTTATTATCTTCAATAGAATGTCTATATCATCAGGCATAATTGAATATAGCAGTATAAATGAATATAGCAGTACATAACAATATTACTAAAAATAAAACATTGTAGACAGTATAAAACTTCAAAGGCAGGTAATAATCAAACTAGAGTGGATATTCTACTGAATCTTGTCATCTTCAGTGTAGTTGTCTATACTCTCAGACTTGATAGTATCAATCATAACAGCTTTGAATAAAATCTATCAAAACAAAACAATCTAACAAACCAGATTTGATTGTGATCAGTCATGGTAAAACAGTGTAGGTTTTACAGAGCTTTAGATTGACTTAATAGGAAATTAAGGATGATTACCGAACTATATCCTGTTTTCGGGATTACTGTCTGTGCCCTCAAATCTGTACAGGTAGAATGACTGGAACAGAATGTAATACATCTAAGCAGAATAGTGTGAGTAATGTGGGTTTTAAATCCTGGTACACTATTAACAATATAGTATATCAAGGCCATCTATGTTAGAGTTTCTAGTTATCCTTCTCTGCCTCTTTTCTGCTATGCTATTTTTCTGCCTTTGTTTGTCTACTTTTCTCCTTCATTTTACTGCCTGCCCTGGTCAGTGAGGTCTTTCTGCCACTGTTCCTAAATTCCTGGTATTTTTTTTCTCTCTCTAGAATGTCCTTCAGTATTCTCTGTAGGATTGGATTGGTGGTCACAAACTCCCCCAGCTCCTCTTTGTCATGGAAGTGTCTTGTTTCTCCATCAACTTCTAGTAACAGTTTTGCAGGGTACATCCATCTGGGCTGGAGATTATTTTCTTTCAGGGCTTGGAAGACTTTGCTCCAAGCTCTTCTTGATCTGATGGTCTGTGTGGAGAAGTCAGCCATGATTCTGATGGGCTTACCTGTATAGGTAATCTGTTTCTTTTCTCTGATGGCTTTTAATATTCTGTTTTTATATTGAATTTCTGGTATCTTGATTACTATATGTCTGGGTGTAGATCTGTTTTGGTTGCAAGTGCCTGGAGTTCTGTATGCCTTTTCCCATGCTTGGGAAGTTTTCCTTAATTATTTCCTTGAATAGTCTTTGTAATTTGCCTGTATGTATTCCTCCTTCTTTGTTCACATTTCTTATTCTTAAATTATAGATTCTCTTGTTGTTTTCTAATCTTTGTATTGTTACTACCTGTTTCTTTGTTATTTTTAAGAGATCTTTGCTTTCATGATCACACCTTGCAAACTTGTCTTCAAATTTTGATAGTCTATCCTTAGTTTCTTTTAAGGAGTTTTGCCAGCTTTCAATGGAGCTTTTAATTTCCTGGTAATTTCTTTGAATCTGCTTCATGTATTCTATATTTTCTTTATCGATTGTTTCTCTCCTTTTTTTGTGTTCCTCCCTTCTTCCATCTATGTCTTCTTGAGAGATACTTAGCGTTTCTTTTATTACTCTACTCATATCTTGCTTTACCTGATTTAATATTTCAGTTTTGAGCTTGTCTACAAGGTCCTGAAGATATCTCTTAATGTCTATTGAATCCATGTCTGATGTTGCATGTTTGCTGCCCTCAGTCTCCCTTGTTTTTCTCTCTCCTGGATCAGTCCTTTCAGGGTTCTGGGCTGGAGGCCTCCTCTTGCCTCTCTCTCCTGTCATGGTCCCGGCTTCCTCCACACAAGTATACAGTGGAGGTCCCAGCCCCCTTCCCTGTTGGCCACTGTTCCTCCAAAGCATGCTGGCAAGGGAACTGCACCCTCTCCTGCCTGCTCTTGTCACCAAGGTGTAAGCAGTGGCTGTGTATGCCTGCCCCTCCCCACTGGGCCAACCAAACTTCAGGGGCCTTCACCAGGTTAGTGCATGCTAGGCACAGGGAATCAGTTTGGGACAGCTCATTGGTTCCTGGCCAGGGGCGCAACCCAGTCCAAGCAAATCCCACTAATCTGCTCTACTGAGGAAGCAACCAACTGAAGTCACTGTCACTCCCAGTTCAGGCTCCTCCTGCCTGATTCCAACATGTTGCCCATTTGGTTGCACCCTTTCTGTGGGGAGGTTCTCATTCCCAGCACTGACCATGGATTAATGAAGGTCCCTTCGCTGGCTCAGCTCTCTGCTGGGCTCACCAACCCCTGACTTCAGTGCAGCTGTGGCTCTTGTGAGTGGTGGCCAGAACGAGTTTGGGTAACTCTGCTGACCTGTGCAAATTTGTGAATTCAGGCTGGCGCAAACTTGGCGGGTCACAGTGAAAATGCTGTCTCCAGTAATTTTAGCTGTTCCAATTGTAGACCCAAGAGTGTGTGTTTGATGAGATTTTTTATTTGTTCCTGTGCCAAGAGGATCCATCTCCCTCTGTCGGGGTCTCTCCAGGATGTTTTATTCTGGCATATGAGTTGTTTCTTCCTAGAGGCTTTGTATTTTGTTGCTCACTGATTGGCCATCTTTAGCTCCTCTTCAGGCCCAACTTTTTAAACTTCAAATGGTAGCTCACAATATTACTTTGGATCATCTCAATGATATTATTTACTGGTTCAATCCTAGGTCTTCTGACTTTACTCTTTGCATTTGGATTCTTATAGCTATTGGAATAATTTTCTTTTTTCTCTTTATTGTAGTCTTAAAAGTCCTCTGTATGCTGTTTCAGTGGACACTGCCTACTGAAGCTATGATCTTTCTCCATCAAGCCCAATGTCCCTCCTCTTTACCCTATCACTCTTTCCAGGACCTATGTATATAATAAAAAAAGGGCGCTGTGTGGAAGTGTTGGCCAGAGGTAGGTATGAGATGGATATGCAGAAATAAAGGACTGCTCACATGCTCAAAATCTCCTGGAATGTGTGCTTAAGGCCACAGGGCCACAAGTCCAAGCAGGATCAAAACACATTGCTGTAAGGCATGGAAACTCTAGCCTTCTCTTCCTCATACTCCAATTTATTACTTAGATTTGTTCAAATTATCCCTTAGATTTGTCCTATATCCTTGCTTCCTGGTTCTATCAATAGAAAGCCACAGAAGCATCCATTTGGAGCTTTCATTATGAGGCTCTCTCATGCTGAAAGATCTTGGTTAAGGGCAGTCATCCTGGACCATCTCAGAATTCAAACTGGGCATTGATTGTAAATAATCTCCCATCCTTTGTGTGTTGCCACAGATGTGAACTGTGACAGGGTCTCACTAAATTCTCTGGGTAGGACTCAATCCTGTGATCCTGCTGTCAGCCTCCTTTAATGGTGGGATCACAGCTGTGCCCTGCCCTGTGTGTGTGTTTGTGTGGGAAAGGATATTAATTTTGGGGACTTTTATTATTTAATATTCATTAAATATTATTAGTTCATTCGTATTTAAATAATTGGTCCTGGATTTGTCTTCTGTCTTCTCTCTTCTATCTTAGCCTTCTGCTGCTGATTCCTTTGCACTTCCATCCCTGCTTTGGGGTTGAGCATTATTTAGTGTTTCATTTGTTTTATTTTGTTGGATTATTGGCTAAATTATGTAATCACTATCATTGCTCACAGTTGGTTCCACACACACCTGATTCATCCAACTTTTTGAGCCCTAATGCCAGAACTGCTTCAGAGACAGTCTTTGTGTATCTCCTCTACCCCTCCCCCATCTCCCTTCCATCAAGGTTCTCAGCTGCCTGTATTAGACTTCTTGATGCTGTCCCAAAGATCAGGGGTGTTCTTTTCAGTTTTACAGGTTTTTTTCTGTTGATGTTTCATTTTCAAAATTTTTTATTGCTATAGTTTCAGGCTTACCTTTGTTCTGCTATCTCCAATGTACTGCTAATCCTAGGAAGTTGTGATCTTGGACATTATAGTTTTGTTTTTACAAATATGATTTGAGTCACTTGTACTATATGTGTTTATTTAATATTCATCTAATAAGGCAGAAAAGTGTAAATTTTAAAACTCTATAATTCAGGGCAGACACTAAAACAATTGAAATTTTTACTGAATTTGTTTATGTAATGAAAGTTCAAAAAATTTTTAAAGAAAACATTTTTTTGTTTTTCACTAACACTGTCTTCTCATGCCTTACTAATCACCTGATGTGTAAATATCTGTACTCAAGTTCATGCTCATTTCTCCAGATACAGTATAAACATGTATGTGGGGGGACAAAGGTCATACACAAACACTCATAGGCTCATATACTCCTATATCTATATGTATAGGTTTTTTTCCCATAAAATAATGGGATCACATTGTACAGTTATCTCTGATTTTCCTCACATAAAAATATCAAAAGAATAATTATTCCAGGTTACCTACTAAACATTCAGTTTATCTGCATCCATTAGTATATAATACTCCATGTACTAAAATATGTCTAACTATAAAACTATTTTGGGGAGTTTTTTGAGTGGATTCTTGTTAACATCATTGCTAGTAGTAATTAAATGTAACATCCATTATACTTCCATATGTGTGTGTGCTTGTGTGTGTGTGTATCCTAGCACATATTTGTGCAGATTGCCTATGGGATATAGTCATAAGAGTATATCCATATATCTGTATATTTTATTTTATTTTATTTATTTTTTTGATACCAGGGATTGAACTCACAATCTCATACTTGCCAGGCAGGTGTTATCTGTATTTATAATAGTCATTAATTTTATCTGCTTATATTAAAAATACTTGATATTCTATTCAATGTTTTGAGTTCTGCTTTTCACTAAAATGAAGTAATAGATGCTGTATTTAATCTTTTCCTGAAACAGTCTAATAAACCACACAAAATGTAGGACAAAAACATTTAAGGTAATTATTAGATTTCTTAAGGTAGCTATTATTAGCTTTTAAAGGACAGAAGCCTTAAGTAACATAGTATGAAATGCTGTACACCACTTTTGAATAATAATTTCTTTTTATGTTAGTTTTACCAGTTTTCTTGAATGTTGATAGGAATTAAAATTATTTTGTACACAGAACTGTCCTTTTTTAATGCTAAAAACTAATGAAACTGCAATGCCATCTAAGAAAATTAAACACAATTTCCAAATAGCTCATTAATGCTGATTGTTCCTATCTTTTGAAGTCAGTATTCAATAAGGACTCACACACTGTAATTATTTGTGTCATGTTAGATTTTTGAAATTCAGAATTTATCTCCCATGTTCTTCTTTTACAGATTTCCCTTTCTGAAGAGACAAGGCCAGTTGCCCGATAGAATCACTCATATCTGACATCAACATGCTGTTTTCTCCTTTGGAATTTAACATCCTGTAAGTTAGAAGTTGGTTCCAAGGCTTGGTGAGAGCTGAGGGAAACACCGTGAGCTCAGGTGCCCAGGAGTGAAGGTGAGTCCTGTGTGGCCCTGTCCTGAGGAGCACAGGACAACAGGTCAAGTTGCTATTTAGCAGAGGACAAGCTGGGCCATTTCATTACAGCGCTGACGGTCAGGTATTGAGAAGGCATGTTCTTCTCAGTGTGATGATGTTTTTGTGCAGTGTAAATCACTGCCTGGTACACCTGCAAGTACATGCTTTTCATCTTCCTTTGTGATTTACTGGTAGTTGCATGATGGCAGTAAGGGGATTCTCGCTATTATGAGTTGCATTTTTCAGAAGCGAGTCATCCTTCAGCAGGCAGAGGTGGACTTTCCTGCTATAAAATGGAGAGTCAGAATTTAATCATTTCTACTTAACTGTCCAGAATGGGAGTAGATGGAATAATTATAGGAATTTGTGGTTTAGGAACTGTTTCTTTCTTTTGCCTTCTATTCTGTTTTGTTTTGTTTTGTTTTGTTTTTGCTGGATGTGGTGGTGCATGCCTGTAATCCCAATACTAAAGAGGCTGAGGAGGGAGGATCCCCATGAATTTAAGGCCAGCCTGGTCTACATAGTGAGATCCTATCTCAAAAAAGTAAATGAATGACTAAATAAATAATTTTGGATTTATAAGTTTATATTTATTCAAAGATTTATAACAACCACTCTTGTTGGTAGCCAAAGTACCCCAAATTTAACCCATGGGAGCTCCAGGAAACTGACCTCTGTGTCCCTTGCTGTCTCTGCAGTAGTCATTGAGCACTTCCTGCTGTTGGACAAATTCAGAGATGACAAATTCATTCTGTTCCCTAATCTGTAATCTATCATAGGTCTTAGAACCCAAGTTCCAGAGGAAGAGATAAAAAGCATATTTAGACACTTGAATCTGAGCTCTGGGAGGGCTCATTTCTGAGTTGTCATTGATTTTAGGTCAGGAAGCAAAATTTAGGTACAATCCGTTTTCCTGTACATGGATCTGCGCGCATGGGTCTGAATTGAACTAACCATTTTCAGATCAAAATCATCTGGATAAAAAACTACCTCTATCTGAACTTTTAGAGGCACTGATCTTTTCTTTATTCTATAAATAAGATAGTAAAACAAGCATTTATATACCATTAAATTGTATTATAAATAATCTGGAAATGATATATGGATGCACTACACAAGACATATGTAAATACTAATCCATGTTATGAAAAGAACTTCAGAGTCCACAGATTCGCATATCTGTTGCAGGGGCATCTTATGACCAGTACCCCCACAGATACAGTGGAATGTCTTGAGTTTATATTGATGTATCACACTCAAATTTAGGACATTAGCACAGGTAGCACAATGAGGGCTGGGAGACCACTCACCCCCATCACTTAAGCTTGCAATATCCCAGGGCCAAGCCTCCTTCCATCCTTCTAAAAGAGGTAAAAAATAAAATAACAAAGACCCCAGAAATCTCTGAAGCTCCAGGACACAGGACTTGTCTTCTAGATTCCGTGGTGTGATCTTCTTGTAACGTTTTCCCTACTTGAACCTTATTAAAATTTCATAAATATGAACTGCATCTCATACATGTAATTCAATCAGAATAAATGGCAGGAAATGTACACTCATTGAAAGCAGCTGGGTTGACTTTGAACCCTGTCCATCATTCTTCTCAATGTTACCTAGAGACCCAAGGAGAAAAACCTGGATTGGAGTGTACTTCCTTTAAAATCCAAGAGCCTGAGTATGAGTGTGCTGTGCTGCTACTTTCTCGTTATTCTAGTATCATTTTTCTGTTCATGTCACATCTTTTTCAGCATGTCCATGGCTGGGTCTTTTGGTGATCAGTGCCATCCAAGATATACTAAGCATGTCTTAGTACATCTGTCCATGATCTTTAATAAATGTAGGTTGCCTCATTTCTTTTGCCATGAAATGTATATTTGCAATTCTTTGCTTGTCTTATGCAACACTCAAGAATCTCTCTGCTAGATTCTCACAGTATCAACAAGGCATTCTTGTATTTCTAACTATTTGGTATTTTTAAGGTTTGGTTTCTTGCTTGCCATTTACAGTAAAGTACTTGTAAAACTGTTATTAATATTACTGCAAAAATGAAAGTACAGAAAAAATCCAACTCCTTTGTAGCAGTTACTCAGTTTTTTAAAAGCTTAATTATATTTCACTAAAGATGTAGAGAGTTCTGTATTAATAGATTGCTTGCACAATTCTTTTATCCTTGAAGTTATGATACTGTGAATATATCTTTTACAATGAATATAGAATAACAGACTATCTGAACTTCAGTATCCTTTTATATAGATATGCAGATATATATTGATATGTGTACATATATTCTCCTTGGTGATAAAAAGCATGAGGCACAGTTCCTAACTCTCTCAAATTTTTCGAAGAGATATGGATATATTTTGTTCTTATGAAGTGACACTTAGTGGGTTCTTGGATGGGCACCAATCACCAAAAGACCAAGCCATGACCAGAAGCTTAGATCCTACAGCATCATCTACCATCGACCAAGGAGGGGAGGACAGCTGGCAACTGAGTTAATAAAGGATCCTGCTTATGTGATGATGGCTCCATGAAGCTCTATGAAAGAGGGTTCTAGATCATCTATTTGGTGAATCTGCTATAAGCTGGAAGGTAACAGCCCAACTCAATGGAGAAAAGAGCTCCCATACTCAGGACCATTTCAAATCTTACCATGTATATCTCTGCATTTGTATTCCTAATCACATCCTTTATTAAAAGACAGGAGAAGGTGTAAGCAAGCACTTTTCTGAGTTCTGTGAGCCATTGGAGCCAGTGACAGAAACTGAGGAAGGACCATGGGAAATTTCAATGCACAGACAAGTCAGGGAAAAGTTGTGCATCACTGGAGACCCACCGATTGTGACTGGCATGTGAAGTAGGGGCAGAGTTGGGGAGTAACCCCTGAACCTGTGTGAGTGTGAAACATCTCCAGGTAGTGTGAGAATGGAAGTGGATGCTAGAACACCTAATTGGCACCCATGGAGACCTGGGGAATTCCTTGCTATGGGAAAACCACTTTCACATCTACTGTCAATACCAAAGATTTCAGGCACTTATATTCGTCCTCAAATGTTTCTCTCCTTTTTTTGTGTTCCTCCCTTCTTTCGTCTGTATCATCCTGAGAGATGCTTCCTGAGAGCATATCTTTTATTACTGTACTTATATCTTGCTTTACCTGATTTAATATTTCACTTTTGAGCTTGTCTACAAGGCCCTGAAGATATCTCTTAATATCCATTGAAGCCATGTCTGATGTGTGTTTGCTGCCCTCAGTCTCCCTTGTTTTTCCCTCTCCTGGATCAGTGTTCTCAGGGTTCTGGGCTTGAGGCCTCCTCCTGCCTCTCCCTCCTGTCATGGCCCTGGCTTCCTCCACACGTGTTACAGTGCAGGTTCCAGCCCCTTTTCCTGTTGGCAATGTTTCCTCTGAAGAACGCTGGTGATGGAACTCTGCCCTCTCCTGCCTGCTCTTGTCATTGAGGTGTAAGCAGTGGCTGTATTTGCCTGACCCTCCCCACTGGGCCAACCAAACTTCAGGTGCCTTCAGCCAGTTAGTGCTTGCTAGGCACAAGGAATCAATTTGGGATGGCTCATTGGGTCTCGGCCAGGGGTGCAGCCCAGTCCAAGCAAGTCCCACAAATCTGCTCTTGGGAGGGAGTAACCAACTGAAGTCACTGTTGCTCCCAGTTCTGGCTCCTCCTGCCTGGTTCCAACATGTCGCACATTTGGTAGCGCCCTTCCCATGGTGGGGGTCTCATTCCTAGCACTGACCGTGGATTAATGAAGGTCCCTTCACCACCTCCGCTCTCCGTTTGGCTCACCAACCCCCAACTTCAGTGCTGCTGCACTTCCTGTGAGTAGTTGAGGGAACAAGTTTGGGTGGCTCTGCCTGCTGGCACAGATTCAGACCTTTGCAATCTTGGTGGGTCACTGCGAACGAAATGCTGTGTCCCATAATTTTTAGCTGTTTCAGTTGTAGTCCCAAAGTATTTGAAGAGCTTTTTTATGTTTTTAATTTCTTCCTGTGTCAAGAGGATCCACTCCCTCTGTCTGAGTTCTCCAGGGTGTTTTATTCTGGCAAATGAGTTGTTTCTCCCAGGAGGCTTTGTATTTTGTTGCTCACTGATCGGCCATCTTGTCTTCTTCCCTAGAGTATAATTTTTAATTAAATAAAGTATAATTTCCATGGGAAATTGGTTCCAGGAACCCCTATGGCTACCAAAATCTGTGGGCTCTCACGTTGGGAATGGTGTAACTGTATAAAATCCGTAAGTATTCTGTTACATGCAACAAATGAGTGCTAGATGTTTTAAAACAACTCTTACAATAGAAAAGTTATATAAAGAGTTGTTTTCACAGCATTTTAAAGGAATGACAAGGAAAAGAAGTATGCAAACATTTATAGAGACACAAGCCTCATAGGCTAACTACTCTTTCAAGTTGTGTTTGCACATATATGGAATCCACAGATAGAGAGGTTAACTATGCATCTAGGTATGCAGCACACATTTTCCTTGTACTGTTGTCTGAGTGTCAGAGGGAGGATCTCAGCCTCTCTGTGTTGTGTTTTTTCCTTCTGGGTTCAGAATGGGACCTGTTGGAATGAAAGTCTTCTGACATACTGATGCACAAGGTATGTCCACCTTCACCCAGAAAGGTGGAGAAATGTCTGAGTCTGTTTTATGTACATTTTATACCTTGCTTTGATAGAGAGAAATTCTAGTTTCTACACCCCTCACATCAGCCCCCAAGGACAGGAAATTTGGGTTAAATGATTTGCTAGGGGGAGGGGGGCACAAGTGGTGAAGACAGGAGCAGGAGAATATCAGAGACCTTGGCTCTAGAGGTGCTTCTGAGAAAGTTACATGTCCTGGAGTTCTTTTGTGATGTTGCATTTTCTGGTTCTCAACACTAACAGATTGCCCAGTGTTGAGAAATTTGAGGATTAGAGACTTCCCAGATTTCCCGGTCTTCAGAAAGTCTCTAAATATTTGTTAGTTTTACTTGTAGGAGCTCAAAAAATTTCCTACAGAGGAAAACGGAGAGATATCTTCTGATGCTTCTGCATTTCAAAAGAAAGTATTTTGGAATAAAAACTATTCTGTTCTTAGCAAAACTTGACCTAGAAAAACAATAATTTCCCTAGAGCAGTTGTGATGAACCCTTGAGAGCTTTTGATAATATAAATAAATAGTCCACTACTACATGTGTGTGGTATGTCCACCATCCCTGTCCTAGAGTATAAATGATGTTTTCTTCAAGCCTCACCTTCCAAAAAGAAGGGAAATGCCCAAACATAACTTGCACTAGTCTTGAAAGAAAGAGATATCAATTCCCTTCCTGCCTTATCTCACCACACAGAGGATTGATAAAGTCTTGGCCAAGAGTATTGCCCAGAAGCTCATATAAAGACTGAGAACTAGTCATAGGTCTATAGAAAACTTGCCCTCTCCCCACACTTTGCTACCACATCAAGAGTGCTCTTGCATAATGACATAGAGAAACAACTGAAAAGATTTCACATATTTTACAAGAAATTGGAAAGCATGCCAAAAGACAGAAACAAAGGATATCAGAGAAGTTTTAGACTCAGAAGATTACTGCAAAATAAAAGGACTGTCAAAACCTTTGCCAGAGAAAAATTTCCCACTTATGTTTCTATAGTCCACATAGTCTGGATTTTAATAGAAAATTATAAAGTGGCTAAAGTCAAAAAACATTGCTGACGAGACAAAGTCAGCATCAGAAACAGCTAATAGGGGAGAGAGAATCTGAAATTATCAAATCAGGAATTAAAAACATCTATGATTAGCATGGTAGGGACTTCAATGGACAAATTACAGGAACTAAGGGTAATATAAGTGGAGAGTTAAAAGCTCTAAGAAAGAGTTAAAGGAAATGCTAATCCTCAAAAGCAGTGTGAGGGAAATCTAGTGGTGCATTCATCAGCTGGACACAGCCATGGAGGGAATCAGTGAGCCACACATCATTAGTCATCAGGGAAAAGCAAATGAAAACCAAAGTAATATCTCCTATCACCTAGATAATAAGGTAATCATCAAAAAGACAAAAACAGCAAGTGCAGAGAAGTATGGAAAGAAAAGGGACTTATCATATACTATTCATAAAAATATAAATTAATAGAGCTATTAAAGACAGCTAAGTTAGGTAGAAATATAGTAGCAGTCAGATAAGAATGGACCCACTGGGGAGTCAGTGCAAAAGATGAGAAAGCAATCATGACTGTGGCTGGGTACATGTGAAGATTCAAGTCACAAGGATAATTTTAAATACTTCCCTAAGAGGTATATGGAGGCTTGGGATTATTGGTATCACCCTTCTGAAATTTCCCATTATCTCATTAGGGGCAGGCTGTCCTCTCTTAGTAAGACTAAAACACTAAGACTAAGACTACAGATTATCGACCAAGGTTAATGATGTCACCCATGTGTCTTTGCTACCATATCAATATTGCCTAAGTGACTCTACTCATAATCTTATTGAGTGATTATAGTTCTGTCTCACTTTGAACCTAATTTTGTGGCTTTTCTCAGCAAACACCCTTGAGAAGTGGAATTGGCAGACAGTGCATTTGGAAGGTATTGTCTTGTCTCTCAGGAGGTATTTCTATTCACCATTTCCCCCATTTCTATTCCCCTTTCCTTTTCTCCAATAAGTCTTCCTAGTCTTAAACTTCATTGTTAGAATTTATTCATCAACTTCAGATGTATTTGACATTTAGCATTTCCCTATATCAGAGCCATTAGGGAAAACAGTATGGAGGTTTCTCAACTATCTAGAAATAGAAATACCATATAATCCAGCAATGGCAACTCGAGGTGTTTATCCAAAGGAAGTGAAATTGTTGCAGGAAGACCAATATCAAACCCAATGGAAGACACTTTGCACTGGGGAGTTAGAAGACAACTGTTTATTGTCCTAGTGGGCTAGTGAGACCAAGTCCAAGTCATTAGCGAAGAGCCAGCTTTCAGTTCAGTTCTAATATATTTTACAAACAAGAAGCACAAGGCATTACATTGGTTATATGGGTTGAATTAAGTCATATATTGTCAGGAAAACTAACTCTAAATATACTTGCTTAAAAGGAATTGTTTATCATAAGACAGGAACATCCTGTGGGTGAGGGGAGGGTGCTCAAGAGGAACAAGCATATCCTTCTTGTCTTTCTCTTGCCTGATTGATCTGGGTATGTTTCATGTTGTTTTGAGTGGGAGTAGGGAGCATGGAGGCCTTTGTCTTGTTCCTAATTTTAAGAGAAAATCTTTCAGTTTTTTTTTTCCCAGCAGTGTCATCTTGGCAGTGGGTTTGTCATAAATGGCTTTTATCTGTTTGAGATAAGGTCCTTCTTTTTCTAAAATCGATTTTATTGGTACATTTTTAGATATACATAATGATCACACTCATCACAGAGTATTTGTATCTGTACATGATATAACTTGGATTTTTTCCCATTTTTCTACCTATCCTTCAACCACTTCTCCCTTCCCCATTTACAAAAGCTTTGTGTCCACATTTTCTTTCTTTTCTTATTCATTTTATTTCACTTTTCTTTCCTTTTCCCTTCCCCTTTCATTTGTTCCCCTCCCCAGTTGAACATTTTCTTCCTATTTCACAACACTTACTATACATTTTGGTCCTTATTTATACTTTCAGTTTCTCATACCAGAGAAACAATGTGATATTTACACTTGTGTCTGATTTATTTCACTTAAGAGAATGAACTCAATATGCGTCTATTTTCCTAGAAATGTCTTAAGTGTATCCTTCTTTATGGCAGTGTATAAAAAAGCACAGTCTTTATCCATTCACCAGTTGATGGGCACTTGGGTTGTTTCCAAGATTTGGTTATTACAAATTGTGCTGCTGTAGACATAGGTATGCATATATCACTGTGTTGTGATGATTTTTATTCTTTCAGGAAGCTATCCAGAGGAGCAATGACTGAATCAAATGAAACGTCTAGTCCTGGTTTTTGAGAAGAGATAAGATCCTTCTAAATATTCTTTTCAGTTTTATTAAATCATGAATAGATGTTGGATTTTATCTAAATCTTTTTTTATGCATCCAATGAGAAGATTGTGCAATTTTTGTCCTTGCTTCTGTTTATGTGATACATGTTACACCATCCTTGTATCTCCATGGTGAGGACATATTAGTGATATATAATCTTCATAATAATCTGTTGCATCTTGTTTGGCAGCATTTAGTTGAGGACTTTCCCTCAATGTTCATTAAGTGAATTGCCTTAGAGTTTTCATTTTCAGGTGAGCCCTGTCTGGATTTGGTATCAGAGTAGTACAACATTCCAGGAATGAGTTTGTTGTCACTCCTTCCTTTCCAATTTAACTGAAGATTTTATTATTGGTGTTAGAACTTATCTTAAATTCTGGTAGAATTTTGTGGTGAATTCATCAGATCTTGGACTTTTCGTTGTTTTTTTTTTTTTCTTATTGCCTCTGTTGTGTTGACTCATTGGTATATGCAGCACTTTTATATTTTATTGTCTCAATTTTGTCAGTTGAAATAGTATTGAAATTTCTAAGTGCTCCAATGTATTAGTAGTAATCCTCTGGATTTGGGTAGTGTCACTTGTGGTTTTACCTTTTCACTTCTACTGGCATTGACATCGGGTTTCTTTCTTTCTTTCTTTCTTTCTTTCTTTCTTTCTTTCTTCTTTCTTTCTGTCTTTTCTGTTCCTTTTGTCATAAGTTTGGCTAAGACTTTATCAATCCTGTTTATTCTTTCAAATAATCAACTCTTTGATTCACAGATCCTTTCCATTTTTGCCTCAATTTCATTAATTTTTACTCCAATCTTTACCATTTCTTTACATCTATTAATTTCAGATTTGAATTATATTTCTTTCTCTAAAATTTGACATATATCATTAGGCTATTTCTTGAGATTGCTCAGTTCTTTTAATGTGTGCATATATAGCTACAGTCTTCCCACTTTGACCTACTTTTAGAGTAGTTTTAAAGGAGTAGCCAACACAATCCTACTGTGTTGGCTACTTTTCTCTCATTGCTGACACAAAATATCCAATGCCCAAAATTAAGAAAGAAAAGTTTTATTTATCCAGTTTTTTGGAGGTTTCAGTCCATAATCAGCTGATTCCAAGGCAGAGTGTCATGGCACAAGGGCAACGGTTCATGGCTGTGGAAGACAGCAAAAGCAGCAAGAGCAAAAGTGGGGCACAGCCTCTTTTTCTCCCCTATATTGTGTGCAGACTATCCATCTCTAGATGGGTGCAGCACTCATGTAATCTGTGCCTTCCCCTTGCACAGGCTTAGGATGTTCACAGAGTAAGGAATCTGGCCCCCTAATGAGTCACTTAAACTTCTAAACTTCTCAAATTGACATAAGGCATAAATCGTAAAGCAGTAAGAGCATGTCCTCTACACATTAGGATGCAGAGCTGCTGAGTTACTTAGTTGAACTTCCAGACTTCTCAAATTGACACAATGTATCAACCAATCCAAGCCACCTCTTGTCTACTTGGTAACCAGACACACTCTTTAAATCTTAGATACAAGATGTACTCATTCTATTATTTTTCAAATTTTATGTTAAAGGTAGTAAAATACAACAAAACAAGACAGAACAAAGCAGTGAAATTGGCATAGAACTTTCGAGTAGGAAACCGGGATAACAATAATAGCTACCATAGTATATCTTGTTATCTTCACAATAGTTGTCTATTCCATCAGGTATAGAAAAATCAAACCAAAAACAGAACATGATAAAACCAATCAAAATAGAATACTGAATAGAGCAAAACAATCGGAACAAAGCAAAAACAGTGAGAACAATATTGGACTTCAAAGACAAGATAGAAGGAAACCCCCATATTTACCATATTGCATACTGTCATCCTCCCAAGACATGCTCAGACCTCCGGCCCCAGGTCGGCATAACCAGTCAAACAACACAAGTATTTAGTTGCTTTTTGTACCTTAGTTTTTATCAACCATGGCTGACCTTGAAACCATCCAGTTGCGGGTGGGGGGAGATGTTTGAGTGTCAGCCCGTAGGCTGGTAGGATCATGGGAGACACTGACTTATTCTCTCCCTGGTGTGCCTGTGATTCGTGCCACTTACCAGAAAGGCTGGATCATTGCTTTCTTGGTCGGTTCCCCAAGATCCAGGATGGCTGATTCTCAGGAGACACTGACTTATTCTCTCCCTGGTAAGCTTATTCTTTCCTGGTAAGCTCATGTCCTTTACCAGGAGAGCTGGCTTCCTGTTTTCTTAGTGACGTGCTTATTCTTAGCATTTCACAATTTGAACATGGGTTCAACATAAGATAGGTTCAACAGTCCTTAAGAACCAGTATTAAGTCTATCAACATTATATTACATTTGAACCATAACATTTTACCCCAGGACTCCAAAGACTCATGCATATCATTTTATTCAAAAGGCAATTAGTCCTTGTGCAAGAGTTGCCAGTGTCCTAAATGTGTGAGCATTGCTGAAAAGTCCAAGTCCCAAGTTCCCTCTAAGAAGTAAGACAAACTCAGACATGCAAGCCCCTATACAAATGAAAAGTTAAACACTTTCAACATTTATTGGCACAAAACATTTTCAATCTAAAAGTTACAAGCAGGAGGATTCAAAGGATTGGGATCAAATCAAGTCCAAAATCCAGCAGGCAAACATTAAATTCTGTAGTTCTGTGTGTAGTATCCAAGGCAATATATGGAACATTATAAACTCCAAAGGGCTTGGATGGCTCCAGCCCTATGGCATTTCCAGTGGTTGTAGCTCCTATGGTTCTCTCTGGGTCCGACTTTGCTCCCTCCTTGTAGCTTTCCTTAGTTTATCCACATTCCTGGATTTTCCAAACTTCTGGGGTCTCCACCTCACGTTTGACTCACAGCTTCACACACTGCCCTCTCAGGGCACACTGCCTGATCCCCCAGGCCTTCTGAAATCAGGATGAAAGTCTTCTTAACCCCACAACTTTTGGATTCTGCATGCACCTAAAACCAGAAACATGTGAATGATGCCAAGGTCTGCTGCCAGCTAGAGCAGCAGCCAGCCTTCTTTCTCTCTTGGCCATAGGGGTCAAGTTCCTGGATCTCTGGGCACTATGAATCCAATTCTGAGGAACAGATTCTCTATGCTGCCACCATTCTGGAACATGGTTCAATGCAGCTTTCTCCTTAAACCAGTCTTTTATTTTGCATCTTTGAGGCTAAAAAAAAATGAAGACTTGCTGCTTCTTCTGATACCCTCAGGCCATCTTTTATATTCTCATGTTTATTCTCAGCCATTGAGATTTCCTCAGCTCTATCTTTACAGTTCAGCATTTTATCAGAGCTTCTTTCTTGGCCAAACTGACATTTTAAATCATCCTGCTGGACTCATTGTTCCAGATTCTCAGCACAGATCTGGCCAAAACTCCCAACAGCAGCCATGCCACAACCTCAGTATTTAACTTTCCTGAAATTTCTTCTGCCAGATTAATGACTTTACCACCCTTACTCTTGGTCTCAGGCAAAATCTCTAGATATAAGCAAAATGCAAACTTTCTGCAACCAAAGCATATACCACCTGGAGCCCAACAAACAATGCAGTCCTTCTCAGGAGAAACCTCCCAAACTAGAAGAGTTCTGACCAGAATCTCCCATACAGAACAGCCTAAGGCATTCCAGTTCTAGTCTTTCAGGTAACATCTTGGAACCTTTCCAAACCTTCCCACAAGCCATTCTCAAGGGCTCTTGAAGCATATGATCAGATATAGCCATAGTAATTATCTCATTTCTCTGATACCAAATTCTTAGTTACTTTTCTCTCGTTGCTGAAACAAAATAGCTGATACCCCAAATTAAGGAAGGAAAGTTTTATTTAGCTCAGAGTTTGTGGAGGTTTCAGTCTATAATCAGCTGTCTCCAAGGTAGGATGGCATGGCACAGGGCAAGAGTTCATGATGGTGGAAGACAGAAAAACCAACAAGAGCAAAAGAGAGGAACAAAGCTCTTTTACTCCCTTATATTGTACGCAGTCTAGCCACGCTCTGGAAGGTGTAGCACTCATACCATCTGTGCCCACCTCTTACCCAGGATAAGGATATTTATAAAGTGAGGAACCTGACCTCCTACTGAGTCACTTAGTTAAACTTCTAAACTTCACAAGTTGACACAATACACAACAACCTAGAGGAGTAAGGGGGTGTCATCTAAATACTAGGATGTAGAGCAACTGAGTTAGTTAAACTTCTAGACTTCTCAAATTGACATAATGCATCAACAATTACATATAGTGTTGCATAAGTATAGTATCTTAAATTTCAATTGTCACTTGATCTAAGAAAGTTTTTTTATTTCTCTCCTGAATTCTTATGTGACTTACTTATTTAGTGATGTGTTGTTTAATATCCTTGTATTTGTGCAATTTCTGTGGTTTCTTTTGCTGTTGATTTTCAGCTTCACTCCACTATGATTCTATAGACTACAAGAGATTATTTTAATTCTATTGAATTCTTTATATATTCTTTTTAAAAATTTAAAAAAATGTTTTAAAGAAATAAAAACTAGTCAATATAATGCACATTGTTATTTTTTAATTTTAATTAAAGAGAAAAAAAGCAAAACAGAAAAAGGGGTAGAAACAATACAGAACTTCAGAAAAAATAAGCAGTAAGAAATCACTAGTTGATAAATTACATATTGTCTTCTTAGACACAGTTGTTAAAGTTACAAAATTAAAGAATACAAAGTGGACATTCAAACAGTGAGACTGCAAAGAAGTTCAATGATCCAGTAACAACTTAGCAACATGGTTATCAATCCTACACACTTAAACATGCATGCAGCCATATCCTCTAGAGCACTTTCTTTTCTTCTTTTTTCTTTTTAAGTCCATTATCTGTTTAGTTATATCCTGTTTCAGGTTGCTCAGTACCTTACTGACTCATTTTGTTGTTGTTATTTACTTTTAATCACCTTATATAATTCTGTTGACTTGTTTTTGAGTTTCTCCTCATCCATGCTCCACAGATCAGCTTTGGTGAAGTTGGGAGTTTTTTGGAGATATTTTGTTACTTTGTTATCTATTTCTTTTTTTGAAGGTAGCAAAATACAGCAGAACAAAAGAACCTCGCAGCAGGTCACCAGGACATGAGCAATAGGCACAATAGTACAACCCATTCTGTTCACATTAGCTGTCCTTTCAATCAACTACAGGAAAATGGAAGGAAATATCGAACTTATAAAAATAGAATATTGAATAGAGCAGTACCATTAATCAAAACTGAGCAAAACAATGATAAAAATATTTGCCTTCAAAGAGATGGTAGAAGGAAATCACTCTTACTTGCCATGATTCATACATTCATCCTCCCAATAGATACTCAGACTGCCGGTGCCAACTTGCTCATAAGGGGGAGGGGATGGATCAATGTCTGATCCTTAGCCCGTGCACTGGCAGGCCCCCAGCTGCTTACCAAGGTGGTGATAGGCCACCTGTCCTCCCAGCGCCCAAAGTTTCAACATGATGCAGAGTTCAGGAATCACTGATTGTTCTTGCCCTGGTGCACCAGCGGCTTGCTAGGTCCCCAGCTGCTTACCAAGGTGGTGAGTAGGCTGCCTGTTCTCCCAGCACCCAAAGTTCCAACATGATGCAGAGCTCAGGAATCCACACATTGTTAGAAGTAGTTGTTCAAGTTACAAAATCTAAGCATAAAAAATGAACAATCAAACAATGACAACACAAGCTATTTTTTTTCATGAACTATTAGAGAATTAGTGGTATAGTTATCTATCTTGCACACATATACATACAGTTATATGTGTATACCTACATACATAAAATCTTTTCCTTTCTTCAATTTCTCCTTTCCCCTATCTCAGTTGTTCTTTCCTTTTGAGCACTTTCTTTCTCTTTGAATATTACAATATCTATTGTATATTTTGGATCTTATAACTCTTTCAGTTTTTTATTCTTATTTATTCATCTATTTACACTAGGGAGGCAACATAATATTTATAAATGTGAGTCTGATTTATTTCACTTAATAATATAGTCTCGAGTTGTCTCCACTTGCATATAAAGCCTTGATTATCTTTTTTATACCTGAATAATATTCCATTGTATAAAAATACCACATCTTTTTTATCCTTTCTTTGGTGATGGGCACTTTGGTTGTTTCCAAGATTTAGCTATTACAAATTGTGCTGCTATAAACATGGGTGCACATATATTGCTGTGACATGAGTTTTTCAATTTTTTCTGGAAAAATACCCAGAAGTAGAATAGCTGGATAAAATGGAACTTCCAATTCTAGTTTTCTGAGGAATTTCCATACTGATTTCCACAGTGGCCACACCAGTGTACATTCCCACCAACAGTGGAGAAATGTTTCTTTTCCCCCACAGCCTTGCCATCATTTATTATCAGTTGATTTGTTGATGGCAGCCATTCTTTCTGGAGTGAGAGGGAATCTCAATGTTGCTTTAATTTGCATTTATAGAATGACCAGTGATGGTGAAGTTTTCTTCATGTATTTATTTTCCATTTGTATATTTTAATTTGAGAAATGTGTGTTCATCTCAGATGCCCATTTTTGGATTGGGTGTTTGAATTTGAGGGGGAGATTGATTTTTTCAATTCTTGAAATGTTCTGGATATAAGTCCTTTGAGGGACTGCTGGGTAAAATTCATTTCCATTCTGTAGGTTTTCTCTTCACTCTGTTGGTGATTTCTTTTCAAGTGCAAAAACTTTTTAGTAAGGTGAGATTCCACTTGTTGATTCTTTGAAGTACTTCCCATGCAGTTTTCATTTGGTTCATGAACTCTTTGCCTACTTCTATGTCTTCAAGATTTCTACCTATCTTGTCTTCCAATAGAATTTATGTTTATGTTTTAATATTTAGATCTTTGACCCATTTTGACTTCAGTTAAGTGCATGGTGATAGACATGGATCTAGTTTCAGTCTTTGACATGCAGAAAATCAATTTTCCAGCACCATTTATTAAGGAGGCCACCTTAATTCCAGTGAACATGTTTAGCCCCTTTGTCAAATGTAAGGTGGCTGAGTGTCTTTGTAACTGTGTTTGCATCTTCTAATTGGTTTCATTGATCCTCAGGTCTATTTCTTTACCAGTATCATGCTGATTTTATCACTGTAGCTTTGTAGAATAATTTCAAGTTAGGGATTGAGATGCCTCCTGCCTTGTTTTTGATGCCCAGAATCGCCTTTGCTATTCAAGGTCTCTTCTGTTTCCAAATGAATTTTAGGAAAGTTTTCTCTATATCTGTAAGGTATGTTAATGGTATTTTGATTGCATTAAATCTCTGTAACACTTTTGGAAGTCTGGCCATTTTCACAATGCTGGGTGTTCCTAACTAAGAGCAAGGGATACCCTTCATTTTCTAATATCCTCTTCAATTTTTTTTTTTTACAGTACTATAGTTTCACCATATAGTGTTTTACATTTTTTGTTAGGTTGATTCCTAAGAATTGTCATTTTTGTTGGATGCTATTATGGTAAGTGTTATTTCCATAATTTCTTTCTCAGTGAGTTTGTTGTTTGTGTGCAGGAATGTTCTTGATTTTTGAGTGTTGACTTTGTATTCAACTACATTGCTGAATTTGCTTATTAACTCTAGTAGTCTTTTGATGGTGTTTTTGGGATCTTCTATGTAGAATATCATGTCATCTGCAAATAGTGATAATTAAACTTCTTCCTTTCATATCTTTATTCCTTTTATTTCTCTCTCTTGTCTGATTGGTCTGTCTAATGTTTCCAGAACTATATTGAATAGGAGTGGTGGCAGTGGACATCCTTATCCTGTTCTTGATTTTAAAGTGAAAGCTTTCAGTTTTTGTCCATTTAGTATAATGTTGACTGTCAGTTTGTCATAGATGGCCCTTATCAGACTGAGGTAGAGACCAACTATTCCAAGTTTTTGTATAAAAGATATGTAAACAGTTGTTTTCACAGCATTTTAAAGGAATGACAAGGAAAAGAAGTATACAAATATTTAATAGAGACACAAGCCTCATAGGCTAACTACCCTTTCAAGTTGGGTTTCTTTGGAATGCACATATATGGAATTCACAGATAGAGAGGTTAACTGTGCATCTAGGTATGCAGCACACATTTTCCTTGTACTGGTGTCTGAGTGTCAGAGGGAGGATACTGTGCTACTGCTTTTCCCTGCTCCCTTTTGTGCTCAACATCCCATTGCTCAGATGGGTGCCTGCTGTGCAGTGAGGCAGAGTCCATTCACTTACATCAAATCATACTCTTCCACTGTGTGGCTGCACCACACAGCACCCTCTCCTCTGCCAGGACTGTGTTGTTCCCAGGGTTTTCTCTTCACATTTTCTATGTAGTCCTTCAGATTGTTTTATTCATAAGTCCTAGTACCTGTGCAAGACTTTCACTTATGGAAATACAGACTTGCCAAGCAGAAAGAATGGAGTGTTTCAAGGTGCAGCACTAAGTTGTTTATTTGTGCTTGTTCTGTTTTCCAGATATGAGAATTTACTGCTATAAATTGCCTTCTTAGAACTGCTTTCATTGTGTCCCACAGCTGCGTTTGCATTTTTGCTCGATTGTATATATTGTTTACTTTCTTTTTTGATTTTGTCTGTGATTCATTGGTTGTTCAGGGGGGTATTATTTAATTTCCATGTCTATATAGAGTTTTTGGAGTTTCTTTTGCCATTAATTTCCAATTTTATTACACCATGGTCAGATAATGTGCATAGTATAATTTCAGTTCCTTTGTATTTACTTAAGCATCTTCTATGAGTTAGCCTATGGTGTTTCTTAGAGAATGTACCATCTGCAGCTGAAAAGAATGTGTATCCTGGTGATGATGGGAGGAACATGATGTAAACATCAACAGCTAATTTGTTCACAGATTTGGTTAAGTTCTGTTATGTCTTTGATGATTTTTTTGTCTAGTTATTCTATCTCTTTGTGACAATTAGGTATTAAGCTCCCCCATTATAGGTGTGTTATTGTTTATTTGATTTTTCTTGTCTATTAATATTTGTGTTATATGGTTAAAGTGTGCCTGTACTTGGTGCATATATATTTATGATTGTTATGTCTTCCTCTTGAATTTTTTCCCCTAACAAGTATGTAATAACCTTCTTTACCTCTTTTGATCAACCTTGGTTTGAAATTCACATTGTCTGCAAACAGAATAGCTACCTCTGATTTTTTTCAGGGTTCCTGTTTCTTGGAGTATTATTTTCTGTCCTTTATCTTTTAGCCTATGAATATTTTCTAAGTTAAATGTGTTTATTGTATATGGCATATTGTTGGATCTTCTTTCTTGATCCATTCTGCTAATCTATTTCTTTAGATTGGTGAATTGAGGGCATTTACTTTGTTGATAATAACTGATATGTATTTGCTTGTCTTTGTCATGATAGTTTCCTGATGTTGGTTCTCTACTTTTCATCTCCGTTAATTGCTTTACCTACTCAGTAGTTTCTTCTGTTATGGTTCTTGGGATTGTGGTCATTTTTTGTCTCTGTCCGGATTACCTTTTAGTAGCCTTTGTAGTGTTGGTTTGGTGGTCATGAATTTCTTCAGCTGTTTTTTTGTCATGGAAGTATCTTATCACGCTATTAATTTTGAAAGATAGTTTTGCAGGTTTCATCAATCTGGGTTCAAAGTATTTTTCTTTCACAACTTGAAATACTTCACATGAAGCTCTTCTTGATTTGAAGGTTTGTGTTGAAAAGTTGGGCATGATTCATATGGGCTTCCTTTTATAGATTATCTATTTCTTTTCCTTAACAGTTTTTAATATTCTGTTCTTATGCTGAATTTCTGGGATTTTGATTATTATATGTCTGGGTATAGATTTATTTTGATTATGGATTTTTGGAGTTCTATATACCTCACTTATCTGTATGTCAGATTCTTTTCCCATGTTTGGGAAATTTTCTGTTTTTTACTTCTGCAAATAGTTTTCTTCTAAGGACAGTTTTATTTACTCCTGCTCTTTCAAAAAATCATCAAAAGAATAACTAATTATTCTTATATTACTTTTCTTTGCATTATCTTGCAGCCATTGAACTGTTATTTCCTGAACTCTTGTTATTTTTAGGATAGTTTTCCTGTCATGATCACTATTGGTGATCCTATCTTCAAAGTCTGAAAATCTGTCTTCAGTTTTGCTTCAGGGGTTTTGCCAGCTTTTACCATAATTTTTAATTTCCTGGTGTCTTGATTACATTTCTGTCATTGCTGGGCCAAAAATACCTGACAAGCAAAACTAAGGAAGGAAGTACTAATTTAGCTCACAATTTGTGGAGGTTTCAGTACATACTCACTGGTTCCAAGGCAGGATCACATGGCACTGGGGCAGCACTTCAAGACAGCAGCCAGTGACAGTAGCCAGAGCAAAGGGGACAAGATGAAGTCTCTTTTCCTCTCTTATGTTGTACACAGGTCACCTCCTCCAGGTTCAGCATGCCACTCAAAATCTCCCTGCCCTCCCCTTGTACAAAATGAGCATATTTAGCAAGTAAGAACTCTGGTTCCCTGCTGAATGTCTTAGTTAAACTTCTAAACTGCTCAAGTTGACACAATGTATCAACCCTCATGCCTGGACACCTGTTTGATCCATTTGCTGCATTCTATTTCTCTTCTATATTGTTCATTCATTGTTTCCATCCTCTTCCTATCATCATCTATATTTTTTAACCTATCTCAACTTTAGATTTCCTAATCAATTCCTCTATGAATGCTGACATTTATTTTTTTACCTGGGACATTATTTTTTATTTTATTTCATCTATAACTTCATAAATTTTTTCTATACTTCAGTTGCTATCATTTCAGAAATTTCAGGTGTGTGTCTTTCAATTTTTTCTATTTCAATGACTTTTGGACTTGTTCTGGGTGGGCTGGAGGTCTGATGACATTTTGCTATTTCATCTTGTCATTTTCGGCTCAAAAATTTTTTCTTTTCTGTGTTGATTCTTTTGGGTTTTTAAGTAGGTGCCTATATCACTAGTATCAAGGTCTCTCTAGGGAAAGTATGTTCTTAAGAGATGTCTTCATTGTGTAGGAGATTCTTGGTTTGTGTCTGTTACAAGATCCTGCCTTCCAAATTAATTAAGAGTGGATGTTGGTATCTGTTTAGCTCAGCCCTTGGTCCTTTGGTGTAGGGCTGTGATGAGGCTATTATCCAGAGTGTCCCAGTAGTGCTAAAAAGAGAGAAGAACTGATTACAACAGATATGACATCCTAGCTAAAGCAGTAAAATTAGCAATGACAATAGTATCAAGCACAATTTAGAAACTGATGAATTTGGTAGCTATTAATTTTGTACTTTAGACCATTGGAGCAGTGTCTATAGTTATATAACAGAACTGATTGTAAATTAGGAGTTTGTGTACAATTAAGAGCTTGTTTCCATTTGTTAGAGTGATTTTGCCCCATGAGGAAATTTAGGGAGGATAATGTGTAAGACAAGATAACTGGAAAGGAAGTACAAGCAAGGCTGGCAGACAAAGGATGATTTTTCAAGGTTTGGAAAACTAGAGAAGAGGGTAGAAAAGAATGAATGAAGGAGTATTAAAGGGATTATCTGGACTTTGTCTCTCAGTTTGGGTGATGGCATTAGTTTTCTCTGGTTGGAATTCTCCCCAGTCATTTAGAAAAGAGAGGAAAAAAATTAAAAATAGAAAGAAAGACAAAGAAAAAAGAAGATAAAGAAGAAAAGAAAAGAATTGTGGGAAAAGGGTCAGTTACTGAAGCCTGGATTCTCCCCAAGCTGGTTGCTGATCCCATAGAGGCCTCTGTCACCTGTTGGCTCATATTACTGTTACTTCAGCCCTTTCAAACTACTAATCATGCCTATCCATGATTAGTGTTACTTCTGATCTCTAGGCCTCCTCAAGAAGTTCACTTCAGTCATGGCATTAGCAAGGGTAGGGGCTGCCCTTCTCTGGTGTGGCACACCTGGGTTCCTGAGATGGTGGAGAGTTGATGGGATATCTTTCCATATATGATGACCTCTTCAATTTCTTTTTTAGGATACTGTAGCTTCTGTTATAGCTGTCTTTCACTTCCTTAATATCTTGGTTAATTTTTTCTTGTTTTTGAGACAAAATACCTGACACCCAAAATTAAGGAAGAGAAGGCTTGTTTCACTTACAATATTTGGATGTTTCAATATGAATTCAGTTGGCTCCAAGGCAGGGTGGCATGATTGTGGGGCAACCATTCAAGGTGGCCACAAACAGAAAGAGCAAAAAGGGCAATAGGGAAAAAACATTCCTTCTTCCCTCCCTTATATTATATGCTGGCTCTGCCCAATATGACAGGTACAACATTCACACTGCCAATCCCAGTGCTAGACAATGAACCAATTATAATACTAGAGTCAGCTGCCTACATGATTTCATGAAGCTTGGGGGGACACCGAGACACAAATCATAACACTTAGATTCATTCCTAAATGTACAAGTGTTTTTTTTTTTTTGAAGCTATTGAGAATGAGACTGTTTTTCTAGCTTCTCTCTCACTGGGTTCTTTATTGGTGTATAGAAACACTTGATTTTCATGTATGTACTTTGTATCCTGCTACTGTACTGAATTTGTTGATTAGAAGTCTATTGGTGGAGTTTTGTGGGTCTTCTCTGTAAAGAAATAGTTCATGTGCAAATAAAGACCTATGAATTTTCCTATACATTTTTTGTCTTTCTGTTTCCTGACTGCTCTGAATAAGGTTTCAAGTACTAGGTAGAATAGGAGTGGTGACAGTAGACACTTAGGTCTTATTGCTCATTTTAAAGGAAAGTCAGTTTTTCCCCATTTATTATGATGTTGGCAGTAGGTTTGCTTTTATGGCTTTTTTCAGTAGAAGATAAAGTCCTTCTATATCTTTTTTCTTTAGGGTTTTGTATCCTAAATAGATGTTGGATTTTGGCAAAGTCCTTTTCTGTAGTTATTGGTATAATTGTATGAGTTTTATCCTTTCTTTTGATAATGTGATGTGTTATGTTTATTGAACCATACTTGCATCCCTGTGATGAAATCAACGTGCTACTGATGTGCAATCCTTTTAGTGATTCATTGTATTTTACATGCCAATATCCTGTTAAGGACTTTGTATTTATGCTCACTAAATAGGTTGGGCTATAGTTTTCTCTTTCAAGGACCTTCTTTTGTGTTTTTGTCTGGTTTTGGTATCAGTGTAGTGCTAATTTCCAAGAAAGTGTTAGCACTCCTTCTCTTTTAATTTCATTAATGAGTTTGGGAATTATTGGTGGTAGAACTTCAGAAATTCTGATAGAATTCTGTGGTGAAGGTATTGAGATCAAACCTTTTTTATTGTTGTTGTTAGTAGAATTATGTTACTCCCTCTATTTGGTTGCCTGATTGGTGTGTTCAGAGTTTTTATGGCTTCTTGTTTCAAATTTGGTAGTTTGTATGTGTCTAGGAATTTCTCCATTTGTTCTGCATTCTCCAATATTTTTCAATTTTGATTTTATCATTTTCATTTCCAACTCTATTAATGTGGATTTTTCTTTCTTTTTTTCTGTAATTTTGTCTAAGAATTTATTGATATCATTTGTATTCGAAGAATCAACTTTTTGATTTATGTATCCTTTGCATTTTTTAATCTACATTTCATTAATTTCCTCTCTGACTTACACATCTTTATCTTTATTAATTTTTGGTTTGTACTACACTTCTTTCTCTAGAACCTTGAGATATTTCACCAGGTTATTTTTTTTTCAATTAATTAAATGTGTGCATTCATAGCTCTAATATTGCTTCTTAGAACTGATTTCATTGTGCACCATACATTTGGGTATGTTGTTCTTCCATTGTCATGGAATTCTATGGACTTTTCAATTTCTTCCTGATTTCTTCTGTGATCTGATCACTCACTCATGTATTGTTAATCTCCATGTGTTTGTATTGTTGCTGTTGATTCCTAGCTTCATTCCACTATGACCCAACAGTACACAGAGAGTTCATTTATGTCTCAGTTATTTTTCTCATTGCTGAAGCAAATTAGTCTACACTCAAAGTTAAAGGAGGAAAGGTTTATTTCCATTCACAGTTTGTAGAGGCTTTTGACCATACTCTGCTATTTCCACAGCAGGATGGCATGGCAGAGAGGAATTGCAGAGGAGAGACAGTTCATGGCATGGCCACCAGAAGACAATGAGTACAAACAATCACAGCTCTGTCTTGGTTATTTTCTTCTTGTTTCTGACAAAAAATACCCCACATCCAAAATTAAGGCAAGGAAGATTTATTTAGCTTATAGTTTGTGAAGGTGTGAGCAATAATCAGCTGGCTCCAAGGCAAGGTGGCATGACACAGGGCCAATGCTTCGAGGTGGCAGAAGACAGAAAAGCAGCAAGAGCAACATGGGTAGGGGGTAAAACAAGCCCCTTTCCTCCCTTATAGTGCATGCAGGCTATCTTCCCTGACTGGGTGTGGTGCACACCATCTCTGTGCCCTCTTCTTGCACAAGCTCAGGATGTTTACAAAGTAAGAACACTGGCCCCCTACTGAATCACTTAGTGAAACTTCTGGACTTCTCAAGCTGACTCAATGAACATTTTGGAGTGGTAAATAAATGCATGTCCTCTACACTGTAGGATGTAGAAGAGATGAGTTACTCAGTTAAGCTTCTAGACTTCTCAAGTTGACACAATGTATTAAAGATTACAATCAGCAAGTCTGCCTTCCCATTCTCCCTTCATATGACATTCAGGCTACAAGCATGTTGATTGGTGACAGCCATGCCCAGGGAAGGACTTTCATTATTTACAACCTTAATCCTAGTATTACATTCTTAATCCAGATTCATATACCATCATCCAGCCATCTTCAGAACTCCCCACCTATGACTGCATGAAGCTTTAAGAGCACATGTGCACACAAGCAGAAGTGATTTATGTGTACCTCATGGCATAAAATACAGTCTCTTAGGCCTTCCAGGCAGACCAGCTCATGAGACCAGGGAACTCCAGCCTGCAGAGTGTACTGAACCAGGCAAGACTCGGGTTCCTCCCACAAACTTCATCTTCCCAGCAGACCACCTTGCGGGATCTGGGAACTCTAGCCAGTGGCACATGGGACTGGGCTAGACCCAGGTCCCTCCCATGACCCCTGCCTTCCTGGCAGACCACCTTGCAGGACCCGGGAACTCCAGCCAGTGGCACGGGTGGGCCAGGTCAGAACTGGGCCCCTCCCATGTTCCCACAGTATTTAGGGGAGACTCAGTAACCTCTCATCCAAACAGAAGAATTCAGACGGCTTCCATCAGTAATGTGAGTTTGGCCCTAAAACAGGAATGCAGTTTGCCATCTTCAGTGGGTACCCAGGAGCAATAGAAAAGCCCCCTTCAGAAGTAAGCCATTGGTAAGCTTGGCAAGTGGGTAGCTGAGTCCTTCCTCCACACAGATAATATCAGGTAAGTTGAGGAGGGTGCCAGTAAGGCCTCTCTCAACCTGGAGAAAATTAAAAGGGCCTATGAGACACCCAGACACACAGTAGGGTCCAGCCAAGAGAAACAGTATAAACAGAGAGATCTGGTGATTCTGAACAACTTGAAGACATAATAACAGCAGGAGCTAAGGGTTGATTTCCATCCTAGGCTTGTGAGCCTAGGAAGAATATAAGACTCACCCAACAGGTCCTGCAGGTGGAATTCAGGTGACTGGCCAACCTCTTCATTGTGGGACCCAGCAACTGGACAAACATCAACCGTATATTAGGACCCCAAGATACACACTACCAACAGTTGACTCTAGTGGGAATGAAGAACCAAATATTAATGGGAAAGGGGAAAATGGCAAAACAAAAAAGCAAAATGCAATCTAAACCATCTAGTCCATCAAAAGCAAGTACAGGAAACACTAAAATAGAGGACTTCAAAAGTAACACACTGGAAATATCTGAAAAGATACCAAGTGAAATAAAGAAACAACTCCATGAGGCTACAGAGGAAATCAAACTAGAAGTAATATCTCATGTAAAGACAGAAATAACAACCTTAGTAAAGGAGTTGCTCAGTGCATCCAGAGAAGAAATAGATTTTAAAAAATTACAGGAGCATGGGAAATTGATTGAAATCTTGAATGAACAATATAGAAAACAAGCAGATCCATGAAACAAACTCAAAGAGACATCCAAGAAACAAAAAATTCTATTGAAAGCTGGAAAAACTGTTTAAATGAAGCTGAGGATAGAATTTTGGACCTTGAGGACAGGATCACAATTAGTGCTCATGAAAGGATAGAAGTTTTAAAACTAACAAAGCAGCATGAAATGACAATCTAGCAGCTACAAGATGATGCCAAGAGAAACAATATAAGACTACTAGGCATCAGTGAAGATGCAGGAGTCAATGCAAATGACATAGGTAAACTATACACAGAAGTAATAGCAGAAAATTTCCCAAACATAGGAAAAAAATTTGATATGCAGGTAAGTGAGACATACAGAATGCAAAACAGTCACAACTAACATAAATCTATATACAGACATATAGTTATTAAGATCCCAGACATGCAGTATAAAAACAGAATACTAAAAGCTGTTAGAGAAAAGACACAACTCACCTATCAAGGAAAGTCCATTAAAATCACAGCAGACTTTCAGCACAAACCCTAAAGTCAAGATGAACTTGAAATGAGGTATTTCAAGCCCTGAAAGAAAACACTTTCAACCCAGACTGATGTATCCAGCAAAACTTTCATTCAAATTTAATGGAGAAACAAGATACTTCCACGACAAAGAAAAACTGAAGAACTTCATGTCAACCAAATCAACCCTAGAAAGAATATTGAAAAACATACTAGATAGAGATAAAAATGACCACAATCTCCAGAACAACAACAGAAAGAAACCACCAGGTAGGACAAGCAATTAAATAAGGGGGGAAAGGATAAAGCAAACAACTGGAACATAATATGTCTAAGTCAAGCCAGTACATATCAGTTATATCCATAAATGTAAATGGCTTCAAATCACCTATCAAAAGAAATAGGTTGACAGAATGGATCAAGAAACATAATCCCACAATATGTTGTACAAGAAACACATCTGACCCAAGAGGAAACTCATATATTAAAAGTCACAGGATGGAAAACAATATTGCATGCAACAGGAACCCTGAAAAAATCAGCAGTAATTATTCTATTTTCAGACAATGTGAACTTCAAACCTACAATGATTAAAAGAGATAAAGAAGGTAACTACATACTCATTAGTGAAACAATTCAAGAGGAAGAACTTTCAAATATAAATATATATGCACCAAATACAGGAGCACCCAACTATATGAGACAAATACTAATGGATATGAAAAACCAAATAAACAAGAACACAATTATAACAGGGGACCTTAACACCCCATTGCCACAAAGAGATAGATCAACTAGACAAAAAGTCAGCAAAGAAATAATAGAACTGAATCATACCTGTGAGCAATTGGCCTTAATAGATGTTTACAGGTGTTCCACCCAGCCACGTCAGAATACACATTCTTTTCAGCTGTGCATGAGACATTCTCCAAAATAGACCCTACATTATCCCATGAAACATTCTTAAGTAAATGCAAAGGTATTGCAATTATCCCATTCATAATATCTGACTATAGCACACAGAAATTTGAAATTAATGGCAACAGAAATTGCATAACCTACATAATTACATTGAAATTAAATAACCACCTTCTGAACAACCAGTGGGCTACAGATGAAATTAAAGAAGAAATAAAGCAATACCTACAATTCAGTGAAAAGATGGGAACAGCATACCATAATCTTTGGGATGCAATGAAAGTAGTCCTAAGAGGGAAATATATAGCAATAAATTATCATATCAAGAAAACAGAATGAGCACAAATAAACAACCTAATGCTTCATCTCAAGCTTCTGCAAAAAGAAGAGAAAGTTAACCCCAAAGCTCATAGAAGAGAGGAAATTGTAAATATCAGAGCAGAAATCAATGCAATTGAAACTAAAAAAACAACACAAAGAATGAATGAATCAAAAAGCTGGTTTTTTGAGAGAATAAACAAAATTGATAAAACTCTAGCCAACCTTGTCAAAAAAAAAAAAAAGGAAAAACTCAAATTCACACAATAAGGAATGAAAAAGGGGAAATTACTACAGATTCCATGGAAATTCAAGAGGTCATGAATACCTACTTTGAAAATCTCTATTCACATAGAGTGGAAAACACAGAGGAAATGGACAGATTTCTAGAAACCTATGAACTACCAAAGCTCAACCAAGAAGATATAGCAATTTTGAATAACCCAATATCAGCTATTGAAATTGAAAATAAATTAAAAACTTACCAAAAAAGAAAAGACCAAGTCCTGATGGATTCATGGCTGAATTCTACAAGAAAGTTAGAGAAGATTTGATGCCAATACATCTTAAACCCTTCAATGAAATTGAAAAGGCAACAATCCTCCTTAATCATACTTGAAGGCAAGTATTACTCTCATCCCAAAACCAGAAAAAGACCCAACCAGGAAGGAGAACTATAGGCCAGTCACACCAAAGTACATTGATGCAAAGATTCTCAATCAAAAACTGGCAAATAGAATGCAACAGATCATCAAGAAAATTATATAAGATGATCAGGTGGGATTCATTCCAGGAATGCAGGGATGGTTTAACATTTGCAAATCAATAAATGTAATACACCACAACAACAGAGCCAAAAACAAAAACCACATGGTCATCTCAATAGATGCAGAAAAAGCTTTTGATAAAGCCCAACACTTGCTCATGATAAAAACACTTTAGAAACTCAGAATACACAATGTCTACGTCAATCTTATAAAGGCCATCTATGACAAACCAATAGCCAACATTATACTAAATGGACAAAAACTGAAAGCTTTCACTCTAAAATCAGGAACAAGACAAAGATGTGCAGTATCACCACTCCTATTCAAGATAGTTCTGGAAATATTAGCTAGGGCAATCAGACAAGAAAGAGAAATAAAAGAAATAAGGACAGAAAAGGAAGAAGTTAAATTATCAGTATTTGCAGATGACATGATACTCTACATAGAAGACCCAAAAAACTCTTTAAAAGACTACTAGAGGTAATAAACAAATTCAGCAATGTAGCTGGATGCAAAGTTAAGGATCAAAAATCAGTAACATTCCTGTACACAAACAAAAAACTCACTAGATGGATATTGTAATAAAATCAACAAAAATAACAGCACCAAAGACAAGCTGGAGCCAATAATGTACCACCTTAGCCATAAATAGGAGATCAATATAGTATAAATAGTAAGACAAACCAAATATTGACCTATGGTAAATATCCACTATATGGAACAATGTAAATAAGGTAACTTCATTAACCATAGAAAAGTCTTACCAGTAATAGCATATAGTAAAAAAATCTTTTTTAATTTTTTTATCTAAAAGAGAATAAAACAAAAGAAAACAGAACAAAGCAAATCAGAACAGAACAATGCAAGCAGCACAGGACTTCACAAGAAGACAACAGGACATCAACAATGGCTATCATAATGTCTCTTGTTTTCTTTGAAATAGTTGACCACATTTTCACACACAATAATATCAAACATAACAAAATAGTGTAAAACCAATCAAAAGAATGAAAACATTACAAGACTTGAAAACCAGACAACAGGAAATGAACAATGGCTGCTATAATATTGTGTTTTCTTCAAAATAGCTGTTCATACCATCATATGTAATAAAATCAAACAAAATAAAACCAATTAAACAAATGAATGAAAGCATTATAAGACTTCAAAACAATACAATAGGAAACCAACAATGATTATCATAATATATCCCATTATGTGGAGACAACTTGAGACTATCCTCATTAGTGAAATAAATAAGAATCATATTTATAAATATCATATTGTGTCTCTAGTGTAAAAAGTAAATAAGAACTACAAGAGTAATAAAACCAAAATGTGTAATTACTATTGTAAAAAAGAGAGGAAAAGAAAGTGCTCTAAGGGATATAACTGCATGTATGTTTGAGTGTGTAAAATAGATGACCATATTGTTGAATCTTTGTTGGATCTTTGAGCAGAACTGTTTATAGTCTGACTGTCTGAATGTTTACTATGTACCCTTTAACTTTGTAACTTGAACAATTACATCCAAGATGACAATATGTAATTTATAAACTAGTGATTTCTTAGTAGGTTTTTTCTCATTTTCCTTTTTTTCTTTCTTTCTTTTAGAATTCTGTATTGTTGCTACCCTTTTTTCTGTATTCTCTTTTTTCTTCTCTTTAAATAAAATTTTAAAAATGTATAATTGCTATTGTAAAAAAGAGGAAATAGGAAACACTATAAAAGATATAATTGCATATATGTTTAGGTGTGTGGGACTGATAACCATATTTATAGGTTCTTGCTGGATTGTTGAACAGATCTATTTGCACTGTCACTACTTGAGTGTCCACTTTGTGTGCTTTAATTTTGTAACTTGAAAAACTATTTCTAAAAGAACAATATGTAATTTATCAATTAGTGATTTCTTAATGTTGATCTTCTTTTCTTGAAATTTTGTAATATTTCTATCCTTTTTCTTTTTTTCTTCCTCTTTAAATAAAAAAAATATCCCATTATGTTCACAACAGCTGCCCATAGTAGTTACCACATTTCCCTTCCAGGTGTTTCCTGACCTATCACTCTTACAATAACTATTTTGATTTTGTTTCCCATTAACTCCTTCTGTTTCTTGTGCTAGGGTTCATGCATATGAGTTTAAAATGTTTCACCCATGAGCATGATCTCCAGGTGCATCCATTTACCCTCAAGAGCCTCGAGATTATTCTACTTTATAACTGGGTAACTTTCTACCACATGAAAATACCATATCTTTACTATCCATTCTGCAGTTGATGGGCAAGTTACCCTTGCTTTTTTTCTTGTCTCCTCTTGCACAGAACAATTGTTTTCTGTCTTTTGATTTTCAGTCTATGAATTTCCTTTTCAGTTAAATGTGTTTCTTGTATACAGTATATTGATGGATCTTGTTTCTTGATCCACTCTCCCCATGTTGCTTTTTATTGCTGACCTGAGGCCATCTACATTAATGGTTACAATTGGCATGCATTGGTTTGCTCTGCCATGCTATCCTCCTGTTGTTGGCCCTCCACTTTTCTCCTTCATTCAATTGCCTGTCTTGCTTGGTGATCCTCCTCTGCTGCTGTTCCTGGAACCATGGTCATCTTTATCTCTCTCTAGAATATCCTTTAGCACTCTTTGTAGGGTTGGTTTAGTATGCATGAATTCCTTCAGTTGTTCTTTATCACGGAAGTATGCTACTTTTCCATCAATCTTGAAAGATAGTTTTGCAGGGTAGATCAATCTGGGTTGGAAGTTGCTTTCTTTCAGGTTTCAAATACTTCACTCCAACGCTTTTGACTTGGTGGTTTGTGTTGATAAATCTGCTGTGATTCTGATTGGTTTTTTTTATAGGTTTTCCTTTATTTTTTCTCTAACAGTTTTTAATATTCTGTTCATGTGTTGAATTACCGGGATCTTTATTATTGCATGTTTGGGTGTAGAATTACTTTGGTAATGGCTAGTTGAAGTTCTATATGCCTCACTTATCTGCATGCCAGATCCATTTCCAATGTTTGGGAAGTTTTTTGCTATTACTTCTGTAAATAGCCTTTTAATTTCATTTGTAATGACCCCTGCTTCTTCACCAACACCTATCATCTTAAAGTATTTTTCTTTGCATCATCTTGCAGCCACTGAATTGTTATTTCCTGATTCCTTGTTATTTTTAATAGGTCTTTCCTTTCATGATCACTAGCTGAAATCCCATCTTCAAGGTTTGAAAGTCTATCTACAATCTCTTTCAAGTGGTTTTGCCACCTTCTGATTGACTTTTTAACTCCCTGGATCTCTCTTTGAATCTGTTTCATGCATTGTAATTCCTTTCTGTTTTCATTCAAGATTTCCATCATTTTCCTACACTCCTCCTTCTTCATCTATGTCTTCTTGAGACATGTTGAAAAATTCTTTCATTGTTTGTCATTTCTTCTTTTACCTGAGACATTATTTTTGGTTTTATTGCTTTTACAATCTCACAAAGTTGTTTCTTTACTTCAGTTGCTATCCTCAGAGATTTCAGGTGTGTGACTTCCATTTTCTTTCATGACTGTATCTTTCAGACTTGTTCTGTGTGAGCTGGAGGTCTGAGATTGCCTTTTGCTCCTTTGTCTTGCCATTCTCCTGGGTTCCTCCCAACAAGGCAGTTGTGGGGCCCTAGGCACTTCCCATGTTTGCTTCCCCTCTGCAGTGTAGGGGAATGGGACAGGAACCTTGGTTCCTCTGGCCCCAGAGTTGCAGGGAACTATCAAGGTGTGGGGTGGGCTTCTCCAGACCTGTGCAGCTACACTGGGGCTTTGCTGATGATCACGGGAGTGTGGAGGTGAGGCAGCTTCTCTCTGCCTGAGTGTCTACACTGGGAGCCCCACAATGGTGACAGGCACACAGTGGCAGGATTGTCTGATTATTCCGGTGAGTGATGGCTGCCTGAAGGAACCAAGGGCCTCAAAATGTGGCCCACAGGAGCATGGAGCTTACCTGTGTCCCTGCTCCTGTTGGTTGCCTGCAGGAAGGAGCCTTACAGTGGCAGCACCAAGTAGGGGAGGTGGAGCTGTCTAGCTCTCTCTGCTCATGCTGGCTGCCCACAGGAAGGAGCCCTCTGATGGTGGCATCTGGCAGGCAGAGGTGGATCTGCTGGTTCTCTTTGCCTGCACTTGCTGCCCGTGGCAAAGAGCCTCCTGATGGTGATGCTCGGCAGGTGGAAGCAGATCTGCTGGTTCTCTCTTCCCATGTTGGCTGCCTATGGGAAGGGACCTTCTGGTGGCAGCACCTGGAAGGAGGAGGCAGATCTGCTGGATCTCTCTGCCTGCAATGGCTTCCAACAGGAAGGGGGCTTTGGCCTAGGGAACTTCTGGTGGCCAAAGATCTAAATGTTCAAAAACTTTAATACTGTTTTAGTGAAGCTAGAGGTGATGGCATCACAGAAAAACCAAATATCAAAACAAACGGAACTCTCTGCACTGAGGAATCTGGAAGGCAACTTTACTGAACTTAATACTGACAGGCTCAAAGATACTTAATGGTGTGCAAATCATCAGCAAGGAGTCATCTTTGACTTCAGTTTAAATATAGTTTTCAAGCAGGAAGTGCAAGGTAGATGGCAGGTTATTACTTGATGGGTTACGTGAATTGTATTAAGTCATGTACTGTTAACTCTAAGTAGATTTACTTACAAGGAATTGTTTATCATAAGGTAACAACATTCAGGGGACAAGGAGAAAGGATTTGAGTGAAGCAAGAAAAGTTAAAAGTGTTCTTGACTGGGTCACTTTGTCCTAACCAAAGTTCTTGAAGCAAGTTGGAAAGAATATGTTCTTTTAACTA